>JAJMID010000127.1:0-40699 GCA_030583405.1 Sugiyamaella americana
CTTCACCAACTACTACTATTAGATTCAAAGACAATATTATAAATTCTGGACCTAGTCTATTAATGCCACTTCACCATCCGCAACTATTAGATACAAAGACAACTTAATTAATTCTATAACTAATTAATATTATTTATTTTAACTAACCTAACTTCCTGCCTCCGGCGGCCGGGCTCTGCCCGGACCCGTTGTTCCTCGCGTAGCGAGGAATTGCCTAAGTCTTACACTATATATACACGAGTCCATTTGAGATTGAAACTAGTATCGGATCACAATATCTGACCCGTTGTTCCTCGCATCGCGAGTCATACATGTATTGCATGAAATACGCTTTCATAGTAAAACTATAGGATAAAGGTGGTAGGTAGGGACATTGCGAACATGTTATACTATATCTGGTACTAATTGTAATAGTTAAGTTGCTGAAATCTATCTCGTATCGAGTTGCGTTAGCAATATTCTTGCTTCCTTTTAAATGAACTAAATAAGCTCACTTCTTTAACTGTTGATTCAATGAAAGTATTGAATGAATCCTCATTTACTACGAAGTTATAACGTCATGAAGTGTTAAAATCAGCGATGCTAGAAATTTTATATAAGCTTGTAAATTTTTAAACAAAATGAATTCAATATTTCTATATATATTACATCCCTTTAGATATTTACTTGCTGCAGTATATCATTCAATAACAAATCTACGATTACCTGCTTGATGATAGAACTGTCAATTAAGCTACCTTAGCCATAAACAATAGATTTGAATTATAACCAACCAACTACGATTCTAGGTTGCTATCTGCGTCTGTGATTAAAGGTCATACATTAAAATTTTCTATCCTCTAAGAAATCAGAAATAGCCATATGAATCACAAGAATGCTGCTTAACTTAATGACCAAGATTGTACACTAATCTCATGTCAACTTGTTTATTTAATATGTTTTCACCTATTAGGTTCATTACATCCATATCATTTCTTATTACCAGAGATTTCCATTCTTACCATGATTAAGATTGAATTGCTTAACATATTATTCAAGGAAGATATAATAAACAGTTACTCAACCTGGTGATCGGGCACTGCCCAGAGTTTCCCCGCGAAGCGGGGACAACGGGTCCGGGCAGAGCCCGGCCGCCGGAGGCAAACTAAGGTAACAAGGAAATATATTATCATCAAATCGTTATAAGAAGGACCGTAAAATATAAATCTGCCCGGACCAAAAATGGTCCCCGCTCCGCGGGGGTGTATCCTACATCATATTAGGGTTAGGTAAAACCCTTGATATGGAAATACGTAAATACAACAACAATATATGAGGACCTCCTTTACGCGATAGTAGTTTCTTCTCCATATATTTATTTTTAACTTTAACAGATGGACGTTAAACAGCAACAGCAGCAAAGGGGAAAACCTTCAAGCACATCATCTACTTCATCACCAAAAAAACACGGTGATAAAGGAAGAAGACAGAGAGATTCGATAGAAAAATGGATTGCAACCCCACCCTCTATTTTAAAACAAGCATTATCAACTCTACGGTATTTAATCTTAGTTGAAGGATTGACCGTGCCAGACAAATTGGATGTAAGTAAAATATTGGTGAATGGTGTGCGTGATGCGCATTATCTAACAAAAAACTAGGGTCAATGTTCATATCGAAGTTATGTATGGTCAATATTACTTCGAATCAATCAATCACAAACCTCAATATATTTAAATTTTGTTAAATTAGGAGCTTCTTCAGCATATTCTAAAATAAGGAATGATACATTTAGAACATTAACATCAGATAAACAATTTCATAATAAAGTATCAGAAGATTCACTTATTAGAGTACTTAATGCATTTGCATGGAAAATAGAAGGTGGAAAAATATCATCTCATGATAAATATGTACAGGGAATGAATGTACTTGTAGCTCCATTTCTCTACATTGCTAAAACAGAGTCACAAGCCTTTGCATTATTTGATACTTTTTTAACTAGAGATTGTCCATTATATATCCAACCGACATTAGAAGGAGTCCATACTGGGTTAAGTTTAGTTGATATTTGTCTCCAGATAGTCGATCCAACTGTTTATGAATATTTAAATTCTAAATTATTAAGTGCAAAGATTTATGCATTTGCATGTAAGTTCGCACCAATATCCCTTCTCCGCGTAAAGATAAATACTAACCATTTAGCTGTTTTGACGTTTTCAGCATGTACACCACCATTAACAGAATTGCTAGCATTATGGGATTTCATGTTTGCATATGGATGTCATATGAATATTCTATTCGTTGTTGCACAACTGACGTTGATGAGAGATACTCTACTAGCATCACCAAGTCCGATTTCATTATTAAGATCATTTCCGGCATTAAATGCATCGGAGATTATAAAATTGTCAGTTAGTTTTGTACCAAAATTACCAGATAAAGTTTATGATTTATTAGCTAGACATCCATATGATCCAAGCGTGCCATCCGAGATATCAAAATACTTAAAAAGCAAGAAATAAACAATCATCGCGAAGCGATGAACAACGGGTCCGGGCAGCGCCCGGCCGCCGGAGGCAATTAAGGAAGAAAGATACTTATATAATTTACATATATAATAATTTGCATTAAAAAATACCAAGATTAAAACTTTCTTCGTCGTAAAAAGCTGAGATGATAGTTCTATCAGTAAATTTACGACCTGCCAAATGTTTTACAGCTTCCTGGCAGCATTTTGAATTAGCAAATTTAACATAGACCTTACCACCTAAAGAAGCAGCAAGAGAATTATTAGATGATGTTGTATCTTTAGGAATCTTTACTGAGACAACTTCCCCAAATTTTAAACATTCTTCTTCAATTTGAGTAGAGATTTCTGCAATATCCAAATCATCAGCTAACTCTTCAGGAGTAACAGCATTCCAGATTTGCATAACAGTTGTCGAAGGATGCTGGTTGTTTTTATGATCTTGACATAATTTAACTAGACTTTCGAGATTTACAATTGCTTTACCTTGATCATGGCCAATACAAGCAAATTTTACAACAAGTGCATTTTCACCTAATTTCATATTATTAAGACCTTGGCATGCTATTTCAAGTATATTAGAATCATTATATTCAAAAAATGCTGTACCCCTAGAATTACCAGCGGCATCAGTAAGAAGATGAAATGATTTAATTCCACCAAAAGCAGTAAGAAGTTCTAATATCTGATCTTCATTAAGAAATGTAGGTATATTTGCTACTACACCTTTGAGAGGATTATCAGGAATTGATGATTTATTTATCTTATCCTTCACAGCTTCTCTTGATTCTACTTGTTTATCTGTTAATTGTGGAACGATATAACCTTGTGGTCTAGTAATTGTAAATTTTTCATTTTGTTCATCATCAATTGGTAAACCATCATATGCAACAGCAATTGTAGCAAGATTAGAATCAGAAAATTCAATTATAGCTTTTGAATTATCAGTATTAAGAGCATAAAAGCAATCTTTAATAGTATTTGCCTTATCTTTGATTTCAATATTTGAAATTGAAAGAATTAATGTAATAAATAATTTAGTTAATGATTCAATTGTATGGTGATTTGGGTCATAATCTGATATAATTATTGATCTCGCTAAACGAGAGTTTTGTGCAGTAATATTTTCTTCATTATTTCCATTTTGTAATATACGTGATGGTGGTGGCGGAGGTGGCATTAAAAGTTGGGGACCCTCATTTTTGTTATCATCTTTTCTTTCATGAAGTTTAAGAATATCTAATGCTGTTGGGAATAATCCTGAGGCTTTAGCCATTTCAATACTAACATTTTCATAACCAGGTGGAAAGATATCCCATTGAGTATTACGACGCTTACGTTCGTTAATAGGTACTACATTAGCAAGAGATTCTAAGATACTTTCACGATCTCTTTTTCTTTTAGATGTATTATGATCTCTATCTCTTCCACGATAACGATCACGGGAATCTCTTTCGTTATCTCTGTATCTATCCCTGCTATCCCTATTATCCCTATTATCTCTGTAATGGTCCCTTCCTCCTCTATACCGATCTCTTTCTCTGTCATTATCTCTGTAACGATCTCTATTCCTACCATTATCTCTATTTCTATCCCTATCCCTATCTCCACCTCTCTCCCTATTATTATACCTATCTCGGTTACTATCCCTATTCCTATCCCTATCACCACCTCTATCCCAATTATCTCTTGGATCCCGTGACCTTCTTTCAACTCTTTCTCTATCTCTTTCTAATCTTTCTTGATCTCTGCCTATTCTAGAACCATCATCACTACCATCTTCTCTTTTAACAGCACCTTTTGCTTGCGATATGAAATCTTCAACTGCTTTATTACTCATATTAAATCTTATTTAATGATTCTTAAAAGTAATGTGCTATGCCGTTCTCCACTTGGTGAAGTAAATTAACGAATTGGTAAATTTCCAACGTGGTTAAGGGTTTTCTCTAAGCGGTTCGAACGCTTCGACAAAATACGAAAATTAAAATAAATGGAAATAAATCAAATGGAAATAAAACAAATAGAGATGAATAATAGTTAAATAAATAGTTAAATAGATAAACAAATAGAAGAAGCAAATAAATAAACATATAAATAAACAAATAAATAAATAAAACAAATAACAAATACAAATAACAAATAAAACCATACACTCACGCATATAATTAAAAAACGATATAATATAATATAATTACGATTTCTTCTACGATATAATATTTACAAAAGATAATAACAAAAATAGCACTAAACTAACAAAACAAAATGTTTCCTCTCTCTAAAAATCAACTCCCATAACCATTGCAAGTAATGCCATACGAACGTAAAGTCCATATCTCATTTGTCTAAAGTAAGCAGCACGATGGTCAAAATCAACTTCTTCACTAATTTCATTTACACGAGGTAATGGATGCATAATACACATATGTTTCTTTGCTTTACTAAGAACCTTATTATCAACAACATATAAATCTTTGAATTTTTCATATTCTTCCAAGCTTGGAAATCTTTCTTTTTGAACTCTTGTACAATATAATACATCAGTATTTTCAAGAATTTCATCAGTAAGTTTTTCAGAAACAATTTTGACTTTACCAGATTTTTCAATTTGTTCAAAGATATGATCAGGTAATGATAAATCTTTTGGACAAACAAGTTGAACTTGAACTTGATAATGTTTAAGTAAAGTTATTAATGAATGAACTGTTCTACCATATTTAAGATCTCCCATAAAAGTAATAGTTAATCCATTTACTGTACCAAGTTCTTCACGAATAGTGTATAAATCTAAGAATGCTTGAGTTGGATGTTCTTTTGATCCATTACCACCATTAATAATTGGAACTGGAGAATATTTAGAAGCAATTGCTGCACTATCTTCTGATGGATGTCTAAGTACAACTGCGTCAGTATAACAAGCAATAGTACGAATAGTATCTTGTAAAGTTTCACCCTTTTGAACTGATGAAGTAGAAGTTGTAATTGGAATAACTCTACCACCAAGTCTTTGCATAGCGGCATCAAATGAAGTTGATGTTCTAGTAGATGGTTCATAAAATACTGTTGCTAAAACTCTTCCTTTCAATAAGTCAACAGATCCAACCTTTTGAACTGCTAAACGTAATTCTTGTGCAAGACTAAATAATGCATGTAAATCACTTCTACTGAAATCTAAAACACTAGTAACATGTCTTCTTAAGAATGGATTATTCTTTCTAATAATATTCTTTAAATCTGGTAATTCAGGTTCTTTAATAAGTTGAACACTTGCTTTTCTAGTCTTTTCATCTTCATCTAAAACAACTGCATTTTCCAATTCGGATTTAGATTGAGTAGTAGTTGTAGCAGAAGGAACAGCAGTAAATGACATCTTACGTGAAGCATTCAATCCAAAGATTCCAGTTGGTGAAGCAGGACGAGGAGTTGAGAAAGATGTACCACTTCTAACTAAAGGTGAACCAGGAACTGATGGTCCAACGGTAACTGGTACTGCAACATTACTATGACCAGAAACATCTTTACCAGCTTGATATCCTTCGGCAATAAGTTTACCTTCTAAAACAACAGTTTTATCATTAAATGTAACTCTTTCAATAGTACCATACAATGGTTTTGAATAGAATGATGAAACTTTACTTTGACGATCAATATCAACTTCGATACTAGTACCTGGTTGTTCATGAAGATCAAAGATTCTTCTTGGATTAGTACTTAAACGAAGAACAATATCATCAATAGTAAGCTTTTCATCACGAACAGCAGTTAAAAGTAATGGTAAAGCATCTGCAATACCAGCACCAGCAGTAACTGGAACATTAAGTGCTTTAGCAATTTGAGATGGTAAAAATCCAACGGTGAAGATATCAATATTTTCAATTCCTTCCCAAAGAGCATCTTGATCTTCTTTAGTTGGTAAACTAGTACAACCTGGGAAATCAACTTGTGATAAAAATAATGAATGAATTGAAACATCAGATGTTACTTTAAGACCCTTTTCTTTAGCCATTGAAATCAAATTAAGATCTGCTTTTCTATTAACATTAGTAATATGAACTGGTCTTGAATGTAAACTTGCTAATAATAAAATAGATGCTAAATCAGTTGCCTTTGCATCAGTAACAATTGGTTTATTTGCTGGCCAAACTCCAAAATGGTCAGAAACTGCTGCAACTTTATCAACATTATTTGTAAAGTAGTTAAATGGGATAACTAATGAACCAACATTTGGAGCAGCTTTAACTAATTGTTCAGCATTACTATCAGTAGCAGCAATTGAAAGATTAAAATCAACATAAGACTTACCACGAGTATTCTCTTGAGCAGTTAATAATGAAAGAGCATCAGTTATTGAACCATCTACACCAGTTGGTAAAACACGTGTAATAGTAAAACCTGATTCTAAGGAAGTTTTACTAACTTGTTCAAAATCTGGTGATCCGCTACTTGATAATAAGGAAGGAACAAATGTAGCAATATTAATAAGACCTGGTAATGAAATAATTCTATGAGAAGTTTGTGCATCATTTGATGTAACATCTAATGAAAGATTAAGAGCTAAAGCTTCAACTAAAAGTTTAGCACATTTAACATTAGTAACTAATGGAATAGCGTAATCAACTGCCATACGACGGGTTCTATAACCTTTAGACATATAAGAAGCTGGACGACGGAATCTGTTACTTGATGGTAAATTGATATATAAATCAATCAAGTTATTAGCTAAATGTTGAGAAAGTGAATATTCACTCTTTTCATCTTCACCTTCAGCAAGTACTTCCAAGTATTGAACAGGGATACCATGTTCTTGAATGAAATCTGCAGTACCAGCAGTAGCAAAAAGTTTATAACCAAGTTCATAAAGTTTCTTAACTGATGGCAAAAGTTCAGATTTTTCTTTATAAGAACCAATTGATAATAAGATATTCTTCTTTGGTGGTTTAATACCAGTAGCAATAAGTGATTTAAGATAAGCTTCATATTTGTTTCTACCAAAACAAGCAACTTCACCAGTAGATGCCATTTCAACACCTAAAACAGGATCAGCTCCTGATAATCTAGAGAATGAAAATTGTGGTACTTTAATAGCAACATAATCTTCTGGTAATTGTTGTAATGGATATGGTTGAACTGGGAATCCAGCAATAACTTTAGTAGCCATTTCAATAAGATCAACACCTAATACTTTAGATACAAATGGGAAAGATCTTGATGCACGAACATTACATTCAATAACTTTAATTTCATTATCTTTAGCAATAAATTGAATATTATATGGACCAGAAACATTTAATGCTTGACCAATCTTTGCAGTAGCAGCAACAATACGTTTAACAGTTTCAGCAGATAAATCTTGTGGGGGAACAATTAAAGTAGCATCACCAGAATGAACACCAGCATTTTCAACATGTTCAGAAACAACATGCATAATAAGTTTACCATCTTTAGCAACGGCATCCATTTCAATTTCTTTAGCATTTTCAATATATTTAGTAATAACTACTGGATAATCACGTGAAACTTCAACTGCTTGTCGAAGATAATTTTCTAAATCATCACGTGAATAAACAGTATTCATTGCTGCACCAGATAAAACATAAGAAGGTCTAACTAATACTGGATAAGAAACCTTATCAGCAAATGCTTCTGCTTCTTCAATAGAAGTTAATTCTTTCCAAGCAGGTTGATCAACACCAATTTTATCCAACATTCTTGAAAATTTATAACGATTTTCAGCAGAATCAATCATGGTTGGTGAAGTACCCAAAATCTTAACATTTTCACGATGTAAAGTTAAAGCAATATTATTTGATGTTTGACCACCCATTGAAATAACAACACCACTAGATTGTTCAAGTTCATAAATATCTAATACACGTTCTAAATTAATAACTTCAAAATATAATCTGTCTGCTTCATCATAATCAGTACTAACAGTTTCTGGGTTATAGTTAACCATAATAGTTTTAGTACCTTGTTCACGAAGAGTTCTAACTGCTCTTACTGCACACCAATCAAATTCAACTGAAGAACCAATTCTATAAACGCCAGATCCAAGAACCATAACACCATTATCATTAAATTCAATATCATGTGAATCAGCATTATAAGTCATGTATAAGTAATTAGTATAAGCAGGGAATTCAGCAGCAACAGTATCAATTTGTTTAACAAATGGTGTAATACCAGCTTCAACACGTAAACGACGAATTGAAAGTTCGTTTGATTTAACAAATTTAGCAATTTGACGATCTTCAAAACCAAGTTGTTTTGCTTCTCTTAAAAGATTAGCAGGAATAGTTTTTGCTTGAAATTGTTCCATATTCTTTGCGAATTTAACAAGTCCTTCAAGTTTATGAAGAAACCATTTATCAATCTTAGTCAAAGACCAAATCTTTTCGACAGTATAACCACTTTCAAGTGCATTAGCAATAGCAAAAAGACGTTGATCAGATGGAGTTTGTAATTCGGTATCAATATCAATAGACATAAGTGCATCAGTAGCATTAAAACCAAGATTTTGATAATCAGTAGATCTAATTGCCTTTTGAATAGCTTCTTCAAAAGTACGACCAATACTCATAACTTCACCGACAGATTTCATACTTGAACTTAATTCCTTGCTAACTCTAGTGAATTTCTTAAGATCCCATCTTGGAATTTTAACAACAACATAATCAAGAGATGGTTCAAAACAAGCACAAGTAACTTTAGTAACAGAATTCTTAATTTCATTTAATGGAATATTGAGACCAAGTTTAGCAGCAATAAATGCTAATGGATAACCAGTAGCTTTGGAAGCTAAAGCAGAAGATCTAGATAAACGGGCATTAACTTCAATAATACAATATTCTTTAGAGAATGGATTAAGAGCATATTGAATATTACACTCACCAACAACACCTAAATGACGAATGACATTAACAGCAGTTGTACGTAACATATTATAATCTTCATCAGAAAGAGTTTGAGATGGAGCAACAACAATAGAATCACCAGTATGAATACCAAGTGGATCAAAATTTTCCATATTACAAACAGTAATACAATTATCAAATGCATCACGAACAACTTCATATTCAATTTCTTTCCAACCCTTCATGGAACGTTCAATAAGAACTTGTGGAGAAGCAGCAAATGCCTTTTGACATAAAGCAACCAATTGATCTTCATTTTCAGCAAAACCTGATCCAAGACCACCAAGTGCATAAGCAGCACGAACAATAACTGGGAATTTAATTTCCTTAACTGCTTCAAGTGCTTCAGGAATGGAAGAAGCAGTAGCAGATTTAGCACATTTTTCACCAATTTCTTCCATAGATCTAGCAAATAATTCACGATCTTCAGTTGTAATAATAGTTTCAATTTGGGTACCAAGTACTTTAACACCTAAACTTTCAAACTCATCTTTTAATTCAATACCAACATTAAGAGCAGTTTGACCACCAAAGGTAACATAAATAGCATCAGGGCTTTCGTATTTAATAACTTTACGAACAAATTCAGCATTAACTGGTAAAAAGTAAACCTTATCAGCAAGACCTTTAGAAGTTTGAATAGTAGCAATATTAGGATTGATTAAAATAGTATAAATACCTTCTTCTTTAAGTGCTTTAATTGCTTGGGAACCACTATAATCGAATTCACCAGCTTGACCAATACTAAGACCACCAGAACCTAAAACAAGAACCTTTTTAGGATGAACACGTGGATGTTTAGCACGATTTTCTTCAATAGTACCACCTGGGAATTTAACAGCACCAATTGGTTGCTTAGAATTCTTATGTTCTAAAACAGTATTAATGAAAACATCAAAGAGGAATTCAGTATCACGTGGACCAGGAGTTGATTCAGGATGGAATTGAACAGAGAAAATTGGTTTAGAAGTATGATAAATACCTTCATTGGATCCATCATTAGCATTAACAAATAATTCTTTCCAACCTGGTTTTAAACTATTAACATCAACAGCATAACCATGATTTTGAGAAGTAATATAACATCTGCCATTAATCATATTAGTAGCAGGAATATTATGACCTCTATTACCAAATTTTAATTTCAAAGTACTTGCACCAGAAGCAGTAGCAAGTAATTGATGACCTAAACAAATACCAAAGATTGGAGTTTTACATTCCTCAACAACTGGTTGTAATCTTTCAACAACAGAAGTTAAAGTAGCTGGATCACCTGGACCATTTGATACAAATAAACCATCATATTCATCGTTAGTAAAGTCATAATCCCAAGGAACAACTTTTAATTCAACACCTCTATTAACAAAACATCTGATTTGATTATATTTCATACCAACATCAATAGCAATAATACGAAGAGTTTTGCCGGTATTATCAACAATTGGTTTAATAGAACTTGCTGGTTTATAAACAATTGGTTCTTTAATTGAAACTTTGGCAACTAAATTCTTAACATTTGGATCATCAAATTCAATTTGTTGAAAATTTTCATCCCATGATAATGATGGATTAATAGTTTCATTTTGAACACGAATTCTACATAAAGTAGAACCTTCTGTTCTGATAAGTTTAGTAAGACCACGAGTATCAACACCATAGATAGCAGGAATACCTTCTTCTTTCAACCAATCTCCAAGAGATGATTTAGCTAAATAATGAGAATATTCCTCAGTATAAGAAGCAACAACTAAACCAGCAACATGAATACGGTTTGATTCAAAATAACGAGGAAGTTGAGGAATTAATTCATCAATTTCTTCTCTAGATGGAACACCATAATTACCAACCAATGGGAAAGTAATAACTAAGATTTGACCTTCATAAGAAGGATCAGAGATTGATTCAGGATAACCAACCATACCAGTTTGGAAAACCAATTCACCAGCAGCTGATTTATCAGCACCAAAGGAGTAACCTTGCACAGCAAATCCATTTTTAAGTTCAAGAGTAACTAATTTATCAGTACTGTGTAAAGGTGGGAAGATTGGTAAAGAAGGAGAGGAGGAGGATGGAATTTCCTCAATTTTAGTAGGAGCCATTGTCTAAATTTAGTTAGTATGAGTGGGTATAAATTGAAAATATATTGTTATCACTTACTAAATTGGATTAAGTTGTGATTTATGATTTAAAGATTTTGTATTTTTTTGATTTTTGTTTTTGATTTACAGTACTACTAAATTGATCTGAATAGTTAGTAATTGCAATATAATTAAGATGATAAAACTATACTTACATTGAATTCAAAATAGTAGAATGTAAAATTAAATAAATGAAGTTTGATTCTTGTTTAATTCTATTCGATTTTGTTAATCACATGATCCAAACTATTTTACCTGAGATACTTACAATATAAGACCAAACAAATATATAAATAAGAGTAATGATTTTTTTGTGTGTTTTTGTTTTATTCTAAATTGCAATTAATAATATAGCTTTAACAACCGATTCAATTCGAATGCTTCGTAACTCTCTCTCCAGAACAAAGAGTTGTATAAATCAAAAATTTTCAATATGAATTGACAAAATTTTCTTTATTCTTCAATTAAGAATGATTTCTACAATGATTTAAAAAGAAAGGATGAAGCTTTACTTTAGTTCTTTCGAGAGAGAGAGAGAGAGAAAGAAAAAAGAGAAAAAAATAAAAGGAATATGAAAAATTTCGGGAGCACCAAAAATTATATATGTCTGCAGTGGATGAAAAAAAAAATTTATGCAGAAGCAAAAAGTAGGGTATTGGTACGAATTGGGGAATGATTTACTGGATATATAGGTGTCTCAGGTTAAGAAAAAATATTTACAAAGGAAGTGATTTGGGTAAGGAGAGGGTAGGTGAGTAGGTGGGTATAGGTGAGGTAGGTGAGGGTAGGTGAGGGTAGGTAGGCGAGTTGGGTAGGTAACCGAAGTAACTATTGGAAATGGTGGGGAAAGGGGGGGAGGAATTAAGATGGGGTGAAAAGAATGATTTGTAAATGGAATGATTCAGAATGAAAGAGGAACTACTATATAATGATAAAGAAGTTTAAAGGTTAAATCAATTATATATGACTTGATATTGAAGGTTTATTCTCGAGGAATGTTTCCAGTTGTAGTAATTTAATGGAAGGAATAGCCGTATATGAAGATCAAAATGTAGAAGAGGAAGGGACGGTTCCCTGCATAGAAATGAAGTACAATTGGGAGAAGTGAATAAGCGGAGAGAAGTGGAGGGAAGCGAAGAGCAGATAAAGAAAGGTTAAGGTTAGAGATTAAGTTTTAATGGAGGAGGTGAGATTGAATTTGAGAAAGATTTGAAAGGTTACTTATAGGAATAACACTTTGTTATGATGAATTTATTAAAAGTTAGATATTTCTTACCAAGCCATCACCGTACTCTGGACTTGCATGAAGCAATTTTCAAATGATTTTTGATTGCTATTTGTCTCACAGGAAAGGTACAGACCGTTATGTATCGGGCCGACACGGAAAATTTTTAACTGTAAGTAGATTTTGGTTTACGAGCGGGATGGGACGATTTGGCATGGTAGGGTAGGTCGCTATGAATGTTGTAAGTATGGAGTCATAGTTAGCTAGGCTCGAATAGCTGTTAGTGTTGAGAGAGAGGAGGAGATTATAAGATAGTATATGGTAGATTAGATAGTATTTTATTCCTGATATATTTATATATAAGTATGTAATTTATTTATTAACGATTTTGTGCTACAGCGTAGCACTAGATCTATGTATATCTAAATTTTATATCCAAGATCAAGTTGCTTGATTCTGTAGGTGCACATAGCATATCAGATCCACTCGATACATGCAAGTTACGTTAAGAGCTTTGATGATAATGAGTAAAGTGAATTGCTATAAAAGTTTGTTATATAAATTAATAATATAAACAAATTATAGTGTTGGAAACTAAAGTAGAATTTCTATCATTATCATTTCTTGATGTGATAATCTTAAACTGTTAAGCTGGCGATTTTAACGTAGAATTTGTACATCACACTATCCAACTGGAACCTGAAAATTCCCGATAACTTATGTTTATTCACTTTAGAAATCGACTTATACTTATCACTCAAATAAGTTGAAATCCATAGAGACGGCCGGATGAACTCCTCTGCTGGTTCTGATCCAGTAAACTCTTCTAACGACTCCCCGTCTACTTAACTATATAGCGATATCTCTGTGCCTATCAACCTTAATAGACGATCGTCGATCTTCCATGCAGGGTCTTTAACGAACGTTAAAACGTCAAAATCTACTATATCATAATAGAGTTTTGTATATTTATATTCCTATAACTAACCTTCTCCCAACTATAACAACTATACCGAATACTTAATTGAAACCTCTCCCCTCTTGTTCATTAAATATAACCCTATTACCTTATAACCTGCCTGTCAAAACTTGCATAGAAAGGTACGGCTTATTATGAACAACTAGCAATTACGTGGAATATAACTGTCAATGGATAAATTCAGTAATAGTAGGGTCTAACATTATACACTGACATTATCAACTGACAGGTACTATATTTTTGAAAACGAATTTACTTATATTCTTAGTAATTTATTATTATCATCTCAAACATTATATAACTTATAGACAAAACCAGGGGCGAGACGATAATTTCCAAATCATCCCTCATCATGTACCCAAAATTCTTAAAATCTTCTTCAATATCCTTCTTATTTATTTTATTCTCATTAATATCTGTTGTAAAATGTGCAGTATTGGGTATTGATTTTGGTCAGGAGTTTACTAAGGGTAGCTTGGTTGCTCCAGGTGCACCATTTGAAATTGTAATGACATCAGATTCAAAGAGAAAAGATTTATCAGGAATTACATTTAAACAATTACCTGGGTCAAAATCTTTTGAAAGAATTCATGGAAATTCTGCTTCTTCATTTATTCAAAGGTTTCCTGGTACTTCAGCATTCTATTTAAAACCTTTATTAGGTCAATCAATTGATTCATTGGCTGCTAAAGAATATTCCAAGAAATTTCCAGCAATTAAATTAGTCCCATCAAATAATAATCGATCTACAATTGCTATCGAATTATTTGATGAAATTTATTCAGTTGAAGAAGTTATTGCTATGTCATTTAATGATCTTAAATCAAGAGCTAGTAAATTATTAAGTCAAGTTTTAA
Organism: Sugiyamaella americana; assembly: GCA_030583405.1. Classification (NCBI taxonomy): domain Eukaryota; kingdom Fungi; phylum Ascomycota; class Dipodascomycetes; order Dipodascales; family Trichomonascaceae; genus Sugiyamaella; species Sugiyamaella americana. The sequence goes on from JAJMID010000127.1 coordinate 14,620, forward strand.
GTGGATCTTATATTAAAGATACTGCAGTTACAGTTCCTCCATTTTATACTATTCAACAAAGAAGAGCTTTAGAAGATGCTATTGAAATTGCTGATTTAAAATTAATTTCATTAGTTAATGATGGCGTTGCAGTAGCAGTTAATCTTGCATCAACAAAACCAATTGAAAAGGATGATATTGAATATCATATTATTTATGATATTGGAGCAGGATCAACTGTTGCTACATTGGTAGGATTATATCAAGCTGATGTTGTACCAGAAGGCAGTCAATTACCAAGATCATCAACAATAATTGATGTCATTGGTGTTGGTTATGATACTGAATTAGGAGGTCATAAATTAACTGAATCAGTTCGTGATACATTAATCGATAAGTTCATTCAAGCTAACCCTTCTATTAAGAAATCAGATATTTTAAATGATTCAAGATCATTAGCAAGATTTTGGAAAGAAGCAGAAAGAGTGAAATTCGTTCTTAGTGCAAATTCTGAAACCCATTCATCAATTGAATCAGTTTTTAATGATATTTCTTTTAAAACATTTGTAACAAGAATTGAATTTGAGCAAAATAATAAGCAACTTTTTGATAAGGTTTCACAACCAATTTTAGATGCATTGGAATACCCATTAAATGTAAACTATACTTCCCCATTTAATTTCTCATCAATAGCTTCAATTATCCTAACTGGTGGTTCAACAAGAATTCCACTTGTACAAACAGAATTACAAGCATTAATTGATTCAAGAGATCCAACTGGATCTGTTAGCTTAGCAAAGAATGTTAATGCTGATGAAGCAGCTGTTTTAGGCACAACTCTTCGAGGAGTTGGTATTTCAAAAATTTTCAAATCAAAAGATATGGTAGTAATTGATAGAGCATTATGGGATTATAGTATTAAATTAGATGGAGAAGAGCAAGTTGTTTTCCCTAGAGGTACACCATTAAATAGTAAATTCACTGTATCATTACCAATTGATAGAGAAGAATTAAAGCTTTCACTCTTAGAGAATAATGAAGAATTTATTATTCACGATATTAATAGTATTCAAGCAGGAGTAAAGCGTTTACTTAATGATCCATATAGAATTTGTTTATCAGATAGTTCATTAGAAGGAGAATTTCAATTATCAAGTAGTGGAATATTTGAATTAACTGGAGTATATGTTAAATGTAACTCAATTGAAAGAGTTGTAAGTTCTAGTGAAAGTGTATCTAGTTCTAAATCCGCTTCTGAATCAGTCTCACAATCTACTTCTGAATCTACTTCTGAATCTACTTCTGAATCTGTTTCTGAATCTATTCCTGAATCTGCTTCAACTGATTCCATTTCCTCATCGTCAACTACAACTCCAACATCTACTCCAACTCCTAAACCACCAAGATTACTTAGAAAACCAATTTCAATTAAAAATAAATATGCTGGTTCTAGACCAATGGGTGCAGCATCAAAACAAAGTGCAATTTCTAGATTAAGAAAATTAAATGAACTTGATGCTAATAGATTAGCTAAAGAAGAATCGAGAAATAACTTTGAATCAAGACTTTATAGAGTAAGAGAAATTCTTGAATCAACAGAAGAAGCACAACCTAAATTATCTGAAATTTCTGAATGGTTTGATTATGAAAGTGAATCTGCTTCTATGAAAGAAATCCAAGAAAAATTAAAAGAACTTAATTCATTAGTTGATTCATATACGCAACCACCAGCTCCAGAACCCGAAGCAGAGCCCGAAGTAAAACCAGAACCAAAGTTCCAACAACAACACCAAGAACAACAACCTCTTCAAGCTGACAAATTATCAGATATTTATGAAGGAGTTAAAAAAGTTTCTGATATGCTTGGAGATTTAGGTATTGATCTTCCAAATAAAAATGAAATCGAAAAAATCCTTAATGATAAGTTACCAGAATCTTCATCAAATTTACAAGGTATAGCTGATTTATTAAGATCAAAACTTGAATCACCCCCACCATCGGAAAGCTCTCCTAATGGTAATAATCTTGAATCAAGATTAAATGATCTTCGTAATATGATTAAAGAAGCTGCTGATATAATTAAAACATCTTCCATTGCATCCCCTAAATCCACTCCTGTTCATGACGATTTGTAAAAATAGAATATTTTCCTCCTTCTCCCTTTACTTCCTCCGGCGGCCGGGCGCTGCCCGGACCCGTTGTTCCTCGCTGCGCGAGGAATTAAAGTGTTAGACATCTGCCTGAAGCACGACTCTAGTTATCCCCACTTTCTCATACAGTATCATAATCATATCCCCGGCGGGAAAACAAAACGTAGTAATATATATTATAAATAAATAAATAAATTGCCACTAACAGCATATATGATTAACACGAACAGGGCGTCCCCAATAGAGATTAATGAATTCAACTATAAATTCATGATCTCTAGAATTTATCGGATCTAGTCCCATATCCATTAAATCTGGTGGTTCAATTGTTATTACAGTTGGTAATGGAGTTTCAGATTGATCATTATCTTGTGCTTCAATTAATGAAGAGACTATTTCAAATATTCTTCTTGTTTTTGCTTGAAAATATCCTATAACTGAAATTTGCCATGGTTCATTTAATGGCATTGTTGGGTTGGATTCTGTTACAGCTGCAAAGTATGGTGATTCTGGTTCAGTAATTCTTCTATTGGTTGAATCTGTCGATGTAACTAATATTGGTAATCCTTCTAAATATCTATCAGAATCTAAATTTGCTTGTTCTCCCGCAGTTGCCCACCATAATAATCCATATAATGCATTAATGCTAAATAATGATGTAATATTATTAAAAATATGATTAAATATACTTTGTCCTTGATTATGATGGTTGTTAGTTAATCCTAAACTCGTCATTAATATCTGAAATCGACGTTTATCTTGAAAACCTGGTGATAATATTCCACTTGGTCCTTTTACACCTGGAATATCAATAGTTGCTCTCTTGGCTATTACTTCGGTATCTGTTGTTAAAACGATCAAATCGTATAGAGCAAGTTTGTCAATCATTATTTCATCAGTAGTTGTTGCTATATAATGCTTTAAAGAATGTAATGAAGGAATATCAGAAACAGTGACATTGTAAATAGGGTTTGCTCCTGATGATAATAATCTCTGTTGTTGATTAGGTATCAATTCGAAAACATCATTTGGAATTGTTCCAAATACTGTAAGAATATATATAAAGGAGCACATTGATTCAATTGATATTGAACGAGACGGATCAACTAATAAAATTCTATCTCGAAGTAAAGTAGATTTCCATAATTCAAATATCAATGGTCCATAAATATCTAATAAATCAGCAGTTACTAAGATTGGATGATTTGCAGCTAAATTTAAATGAGAATGAGAATTTCCCAAGGTGAAATAATCATCAGAATAACCCAAAAGGGATCTGAAAGTAGAAAATTTCCCAGAAGAATTATTATCTTGTATTTCATTTTCGATAGTATTCAAGTCGTTTTTCATAAAAGAATCCAATAGATGAGAAATTATATCAATGAATGCCCAGCAAGTAGATGAAATCTCTGAATTGCTCTTAGGACACAAAACACCAAGAGAATACATTTGAACTTTAGATCTATCAACTCCATGATAATTTGTACTCTCCTTAAGATTTTGTCTAAAAACAGCAATTCCTTCGATATGATCTTCAGGATGAATGAATAACTCTCTGAAAACAATATCATCATTATTAGTAATAGGTTCACTAGTTCTTCTGATTGAATTACTTAGAACGAATCTAATGACGTCCTTATCCTTTGAATGTAAACCAGATGGCATCGCCATAAATTCAATTCCAGTCCAATCAATATTAACACCAGGTTGACTTTCAGACCAAACCAAAGAATTCCCCGATTTCATATCAAACTTCACCAAGAATACTCCCAAAACCATTTTACCTGATTCACGATTAGGTTTTGGAGTCATTGTTATCCTCCAACTATAAAGTTATTGCTTCTGAATCCTGTTCGAGATATGGTGATCCTTATAATAATGTTATTCTATGCATATAAAAGTCCCTTATCTTTTCTGATAACGTCAACGATTGCAGCCGTATTTAACGCCGCGGGGTTGGGCTTTTCCCAGATCCATTTCTGGGCTTCGCGGAATGGGTGTGACATAGATGTCGGAAAGCTGGAAAGCGGTGATTTTGTTTGGGAGGTGAATGGTTAATTTTTTATAAATAGTTAAGTTACAGTGATCGCAACGTTGTTATGCTCTAGCGTTGCTTTAGTCCACTATCCGTCTCTAAATCTTCCCTCTACTATAACGTCTGAGGTTTGTCGTCCCTTGAAATTTGTAGTTTATTTTCTATATAGTTAATATAATAATTATGCTCAATAACTAATACAAATATCCATCCATTTAGCCCATTCGTATGGCTTCTATTTCCATCTATTTCCTTCTATTTCCATCTATCAATTGTATATTATTCCCACAATTCCTGGATCCTTATGTGAATATGTTCATCTTTTCCATTTATAGCGCATTATCTATATAGAAGATGGCCGATCATGCCAGAAGCTGATGTCCATAATCAACCGCAATTTTTATTTAAATACACTATGATTCGCCTAGATTCTTTTGGCTTTCTTCTTCTTTTTCTTCTTCATCAAACTTTAAAGATTCTTCCAATTTATTGGTGAAAATTCATTAAAAATGTGGAATTTTCTTGATTGTTATTACGAAGAACCTTCATTTGGGTTACCACTACTTCCCCAGAAGTTAGAAGCTCATGAATGTCTTGATTTTATTGATTTGAACACCGACTGTGACTCTCTCTTTGATATTTTAGTTAGTTGCTATGATGATTCATATTATGGTGAGAATCAATCAGTTGACTTATTATCTTGTTTAAACTCTTTCCTTGATAATACTGATTATTCAAACATTGATTTAAACGATCTTCTTCATTTTGAAACAGATTGTAGTTACAACAAACAAACTGGTACTTTAGTAAAAGGTATGTTAAGATCCACATTCACAATTGAAATTCTCCGTTCAATTACTAACCTTCCTATAGATTCTACTAAATCAATCGTCGAGCTTGAAACTCTTGATGGTTTAAGTATCAAATCTCCAGCTGTAACTTCCACTCCTACCACTTTTTCATTAAAGTCAATTCTAATGGATCCCACTTCAATCCCTACTACGACTTTTTCATTAAAGTCATTTCTAATGGATCCCACTTCAACCCCTACTACGACTTCTTCATTAAAGTCAATTCTAATGGATCCCACTTCAATCCCTACTACGACTTTTTCATTAAACTCAATTCCAATGTATCCCACTTCAACCCCTACTACGACTTTTTCATTAAACTCAATTCCAATGTATCCCACTTCAATCCCTACTACGACTTTTTCATTAATGTCAATTCTAATGGATCCCACTTCAATCCCTACTACGACTTTTTCATTAAACTCAATTCCAATGTATCCCACTTCGACCCCTACTACGACTTCTTCATTAAAGTCAATTCTAATGGATCCCACTTCAATCCCTACCACGACTTCTTCATTAAAGTCAATTCTAATGGATCCCGCTTCAACCCCTACTACGACTTCTTCATTAAAGTCAATTCTAATGGATCCCACTTCAACCCCTACCACGACTTCTTCATTAAAGTCAATTATGATGGTTCTCACTTCCACCATTTCTTCATTAAAGTCAATTCTAATGGTTTCCCCTTCACCACCAGTAGATAACACGAATACAACCATTCTAAAGCCAATTACGTTTACACCTACTACTTCTCCTCCAAAGAGGAAATCTTCATTAAAACCAAATTTAGAAGTATTGGCTCTTTTAAAACGGTGGACTCTAAGTGGAAGTATCAATGGATTATTATATCAACTGGTATATTATGATTATAACAAGATTGTGAGAAATTACTTTGGATTCATTACGTGATTGTTATTAATTTGTAATCAAAATCACTTATGAAAATGGTTTTACTATTGGAATGCATTCATTCTTAAAGAAAAGGTCAAAGGTACATACGAGGATGCTAATCATGTTATTCATTGATGAAGCTAATTTATCATTTCATTAATCTGGACGTCTATCCCCAATCCCATTTTTTATATTAAGAACTTACTGACGACTATACCTAAGTTCTATAACCAACCTCAATGTCCTTTTCTATCTATTTAATTAACTTTTCTATTATATCTTAACTATCCTTTATATATGCCTCCGGCGGCCGGGCTCTGCCCGGACCCGTTGTTCCTCGCTACGCTCGGAATTGTAGAACTTCCTGCGGATCAATGTCCGGCGGGAAATCGATCTCTTTACACTGATACAAGGCGAGTAAAGTAAACGTTATTATATTTGCTAGTAATACATGCTATCATACCCTACAAAGCTAGAATATGATTTAAAAAACAGCAAACCTATGATTGTATACCACTGTTCCTATACTGGTGTTCAACGGTTTTCGACCTTCCAACGGAGTGTAATTTCCGGCGGAAGCACGAATACCTAAAATTATATATTTCCGAGCTACGCTCAGAACAGTGTGTCCGGGCAGAGCTCGGCCGACGGAGACAGTATAGGTAGATAGTAGCTTAGTAACCATTAGAATACTATATCACTTCCTACTATACATTCCGAGCGCAGCTCGGAACAGCGGGTCCGGGCAGAGCCCGGCCGCCGGAGGCAGTGCAGGGAGGTGGTTTACGTTGGTATTCATTATATCATTTCATATACATTTCATTATGCAAAAATTAATATTTTTTTTGTTTATTTATCATGATTAAATCGTTCAACAGCCCTTTTAACAAATGCACCAAATTCAACTTCTAAAGTTGGAGAAGTTGCTAACTCATTGTTTATATTAACTAGCCATGGATGCTCTAATAATTGTGCATAGGATGGACGAAGTCTTGGAACTTTATTAAGACATTGTGCTACAAATGATCTTGCTTCTGGAGAATATTTTCCTTCTGGCAGGGAAGGTGGTTCCCCATCAAGGATGGCCATTAATTGTGAATATATACTATTATGAGTATCAGCTGGATATGGATATTCCCCATTTGCTATTTCAATTATACTGAGTCCTAATGACCATATATCACTTTCTACTGTGTAGGTAATTGCTTCATTTGGATTTTTAGATCGAATTCTTTCTGGTGCCATATATGATTGACATCCTACGTTTGTTCTTGCTATTGATGCTACTAGGTTTCCACTAACTCCAAAATCACACAATTTGACTTTACCAGATGTTGAAACAAGAATATTGGTTGGCTTAACATCACGATGGATGATATTATGTTGATCCTTGAGTCTTTTTAATCCTCTTACAACTGCATTTGCAATTATTGCTAAATATCTTTCTTCAACTCCTCCCTGATATATATTGTTGAGGGAACCACCATCCATGTATTCCATACACATATAAACTGCTCCTTCAACAAAGAATGCCCCATAAAAGTCAACTATAAATGGTGAATCACAAGTATGTAGAACTTCTAATTCCATTAGAATTTGTCTGAATTTTGTTTCATCTAGTTCTAATCTTATTTCTTTCATTGCCATTATTACATTTGTTGGTTTGTGAAGTACTTTTGTAACTGTTCCATAATTACCTCTACCAAGTTCACCCATTGGTTCAAATTCATCAATTGAAATACGGAATGAATGACCAGAAGAGAAATCAACACCTTTTGAATGGACTGAAGCTTTGCCAGCAAAGTTGAGTGATCCTGATTTTACATCAACATACTTTTTATAGTTTGAAAATAATGATGAATTTTGCGGTTGTCTGTTGAATCCTCCTACCCCAGGAGGTCTTAAGATTGTTTGATTAGTAGTACCATTAGTAGATGAAGAGGAGTTGGATGATGGGGTGCTATCAATTCCATCACTTTCTTCAGAAGTTAATGATGGATCTAATGGAGTTTTTACATCTCCATTTGGTGATAATGATAAATTAACTCTTTGTGGGAGAATACCAGGAGCAGATAATTCTTTTCTTCTATCTAATAAAGATGGTTTTGCTGGCATAGATGGGACTGATGGACTACTATTAAATCTTGGTATTGGTGATGATGCTTTACCAATATCATTAAGATTCAAACCTCTTCTTTGAGATAATGAAGGTCGATGTTGTAATTTTGATCCAGATATTGTTGGGTTAATAAATAATGCTCCAGAGAATTGTGGAGCTACTGTTGGGATATTACCTGGGGTAGTATCAGAGGTAGTAGATAATATATTAGTATTTGCCGTTACTGAATTTGATGGAGTGATTGTTACTGCACTATTTATTGTACTTGAAGAGTTTGAAGAATCTTCACTTGGGATATGTAAGTGTAAATTATTTGGTCTTTGTAAAGTTGGTTGGAATGGTTTATCAAGCTTGAGAGTATCATCAGGATGTGGTGATACTATTGGTGATGAATATGATGATACAGTTCTTGAATATCCAGAATAAGATGAAGTGGATGAAGATGATGAAGATGATCTTGATAAATTATCCTTTGGTGGTAAAGCAGTTAAACCAGGTGACGATGGGCTTCCAATTGGAATGGAACCAGGAACAAAATTCAACGCACCATTTGAACCAGAATTAGATCTTGATTGACGAGATTGTTGAAAGTTAAGAATACGAGCATGAACATCAGGAGAAACAGCAGCAATACCACCATTAAGCATAGCAGAAGCAGCCCATTGTTGTTGCTGTTGTTGAGAAGGAGGTATAATTCCTAATGCTGGTGAATTTGTTCCATTAGATCTTGCTGCAGTTGGAATCGTTGATGGTAAAGGAGGTGTGGATGATAATGAAGATGAAGAAGATAGTGAAGAAGATGAAACTGATAATGATGATTTCAACTTAGTAGATAATGCTTCAGCTATTGTTTCATCTTGTAAAGATTGTCCATTCCGTTGATATCTTGACCCAGTTGAAGTTGATCTAGTAGTTAAACTAGGTTTAACATTTGAACCAGATGTTGAATTTGATGTTGCACTTGAACTAATACTTCTTGTTAGTGAAGTAATATTTGAAGTATAATTACGAGGATTATTTAATGATGTTGTTGAAGAATTTGAAGAAGATGATGAAGATGAAGGTGATGAAGATACAGGACGACTTGCTATTCGAACATGTTTCTCTTTATAATTAGATCTAGATGATTGACGAATAGGATGAGGATGCTTCATATGATTATTGTTATTACTACTGTCATCAGTACTATCTCCTTCTGTAACAATAAAAGTAGGACTTGGTAAAGGATTACAACTATTTATTCCATCAATATGATTATCAACATCCCCATTATCACCAACACCTACTTCTGATACAGAAGCACGTGGTGTTAATGGTGGCATTGGAGATGAAGACCTATGTCTTGATTTAGTTGACATAAGATCGATAAAAATACAATAAAAGGAAGCTAAAAGGTTAGATCGGAATTTAATCTTCAAAAATCTAATTAAAATACTTACTTAAATTTTAACTGAAGTTCGTTAAAGTAGCTAGAAACAAGTCTTCTGTTTTTCTTACTTTGAATTTTGCACTTTTTCTAGCACTTTGCACAATCTTTCTATATTTCTTCCTTTTAATCCACTTTATTTAACTTGATTTTTTTTTACCAGTTTAACAATAAAAATAACATTAACAAACAATAAGCGTTGATACAGTTTTATATATGAACTAACCCTTAAGCATTTTGCAGGGAGAGAGGAGTGTAAGGCTGTGGGGTTTATTGGGAGGTTAAAAGGATGGCGGCGACTTTTGCTATGAATTCCAGCAAGGCCTGGTTGGGAGAAATGTAAGGTACAGTACGTACTGTTGGTTGGCGGCGGTTGGTGCTGGCTGGTGGTGATAGTGGATAAGCTTTTTAGTGGGATTAACAAAGATTTTTATTAGGGAGGGCTTGAAACACTGCCTTAATGACTAGATCGAGGAGTGTTAACAGTTGATTAAGTGTACTTGCGTTAACCGTTAAGACAGGCGCTGCCGGATATGGTTTAACTAAAAATGATATAAACGTTCAAGCTAAGAGTTTAGCATGTAGTACAGTATGATTACGATTATTTTTTGTTATCTTGACGGTTGATTGTTGTTATCTTACGGAGATTGCTATGTTTGTCATACATGATTTATGAAGATGTACATGTACTTGGTAAAGTATTATTCCAACATGAAGGATACACGGATCGGATCGTCAAGGTAAGTAATTATTATCTTCTAAGTTATTGCCGTGTTAATTCGTTATAGATTTATTTAACAACCAAATTAACCCTTGTCTCAAGGTCGTTACGAAACTCAAAAGAAAGTTAAAAGTATTTATTGATAATTACATACTAATAGGCGTTTGTATCTATGGCATAACATACATTAAGCGGTTATGCCAAGAAGACAGTATCAGGCGAAAGCTTAATAATATATAATAGAAAATTAATTAGATAACTAGGTATTATAATATATTATTTTACTTGCTATGGCAGAAGTATTACATCTCCGCGATGTAAAGATAGTAAGGTAGTAAAGACATTAACTCAAATACAATCTCCGACGGAACCGAGGATCGTTTCACGTCCATCTCCGCTTAATTCAAAAGCAACCTAGTTTAGATGGAAACATACTTCGGAAGTCCTACGCTTACTATTCAGATCGCAATCTAACGTTTAAGGAATCTCAGTCAGTGGCGGTTTTGAAAGAGTAAATTAAAAAGAACCTCCTCTAACTTAGGTAATCGGAATAATCTCCACAAGGCTGACTGCTTCTCGGAGAAACCTTAACCAAATCAATGGTTAACTATGCAGGGACACGTGCAGCCCCAACTCCCGTTATGATCTTCATTAATACTCGAAGATAAGAAAGAAAAAAAATGCAATTATATTATGATACAAGCTTACTATATGGATTACGTCCACGAAGTCTTTCACCATATACATAAAAGACATAAGGAATTGGTAATAAAAGTAATGCAATAAATGCTAATAAAGAACCACCCCATCCAACACCAAGATTCACAAACATAATATCTCCAAACAATGGAAATACTCCTCCAAAGATTGATCTTACAAATGTGTTAGCAGCAATAGCTGAAGCAGCAAATCTAGTAAAGGAATCTACTAAATAATTAAGACATCCTTGAAAAATAACAATAAATCCAACTGCTGCTAAATAAATACCAATCATTGGAACTATCCAATGAATACTAGCACGTGAAGTCCACGCAAAGATGAAGATTCCACATGGTAATAACCAAGAAAATAACATCATTACTGGAAATCGTTCTTCAGGTTTTGGTTTATTATTATTTGCTTGAACTATACGAGCATATCGTAAACCACTCCAGATATTCAATCCACTACCAGTTATTAAACCAAGAAATAATGCAATCATTGGTAGTGTAGCTACAGTACCTTCCCAATTTCTAGTAAGTTGAAAAGTTATTGGTAAACAAGTGACAAATAAATAAAGAACTCCAAATACAAAACTTGCATACATTGCAATACAAAATACAATTGGAGTTGCAAACATGGCAAATGGTCGAAGTAAATGTAAAGTTAAAAATTCATGAAAATCTAAATTCCATTCTTCATGTTTTGAATGATATGCCCATTGACGAGTTTCAATTCTCATTCTTTTGGCTCTATCAGACAGTAATACTGGTGAATAAGTTTCTGAAAGGAAAACAACATCAAAGAAGAGAATAACTCCACCAATGATTAGAATTAACCAACATGCCCATCTCCAATCAGTATCAGATCCACTAGTTACTAAAGAACTAAAGATAGTACCAAATGAAACACCTGCAGTAACAAAAGCAGCATAGAAAATTAGTGCAATACCTCTATAAGCAGGATCCCATATATCTGCCAATACCCCTCCAGATGATACCACCGGTGCACCAGCAAAGAATCCAGCAAAGAATCTAGTACATAATAAAGCAGATATTGTTGAACTTGATGCACTACCAGCAGTAAGTACTAATGAAATAAAAAATGGAAGAAATACACCAATCTTTCTTCCATACATTTCAGAAAATGGTGCAAATACAGTAGGACCAAATGCAATACCCAATACATACAGCGAAGTAGCTAATATAGCAACTTCTCTTGATACATTGAATTCTTTCATTAAATGTGGAACGGTTGGAGATAATACAGCAGAATTGAATTGTGCTGCAAATGTAGTAATACCGTAAAATGCTGTATGGAGGGATTTCTTACCAAAACTCCAATTCAGAGGATTTTCACTATCATCTTTAGAATATGTTACCAAAAAAATATTTTCATCATATAATCTTGGGTCTAAAAGATTTGTATCTTCTGCTGATTCAGGTTTTGTTTCGGACTTTACTATTTCTTGGTCGGATTTCTTAAAAATATTATCATCTACTGAAGCTGCTTCAATGTCAATAAATTCTTCTTGAATATTTATCCTAGAAGAATTAGGAGAATGATTAGAGGAAGTTGCATTCATATTGATAAACAATGGATGAAGGTTATGACTAAATCAAGTCCTACTCCAAAGATAAAGAATTTATTTTAAGTTTAATAATTTGAGACTTAACCTTTTGAACATTTATTAAAATGTAGTACGAAAGTGGGGAATAAAATTAGAATAAATAGGTAGATATAGCAATAAATAGAATAGAAAATTTTTTTTTTAAGTCTTCTTCTCCATTATATATAGAATAATACCTGATGTAGATAAGACATGCGGAATCGGATCGCACTCCGAAAAAGATCTACAAGCTCAGCGGTAAATTATTTTCCGTTTATATTGTAATAGTATGTATTGGGCTGAGGTAGGGGAGAGATGTATCTAAATTTATATACGAGGAATAGGAGGAGTAGATTAGTTAGATATGGATAGTTATATACTTTTATAATTTGTATTTCAAAACCCTTTGGCTATTGTATAGCTATACCATCTCATCGATAAGTTTATATTGAACATTGTAGATCAGTTGATCATTAACTATAACCAGAATACGGATATAAAATCTCGGATGAACGTTCCGACTCTTCTGTATGCAGGGAAAAAAATAGGACCGTTTGTGGAGCTGTAACTGGAGATGTAAAATGTAAGCATAAGAGGTAATTTAACAGTAACTTTGAGACAAATGGTTATAACGTTACGGTTTGTAACTTAAAGATATTTTGAGGGTAAGACACTGTTAAATGTTTCTTGTTAGAATAACTACTAAGCAATTCACCGGGAAGAAATAGGTAGTCGAATGCGGTAGTGGGGGAAAGTGGGGGTAACTTTTTTAAATAGTACTCGGACTCCGTTTGGGTTGTTAGTCATATCAACAGATAGCAGCTATTTTGTAGTAACTTCATTTTATAACGATATCCAATTATTTGAGTCATAAATTTGCCTTGACTATTCAAGTATAAGATGTTTTTGCGGTATTAGAATATATATCTATATAACCAACTGATGTCAATAAATCCCGCAACCTTAGGCGCCTACCTACACCCATACGTATTCTTCCTTTGAGCGATTATTTGAATTTATTTCAATGCAATTAACTATATAAACAAAAATATATAAAACAATAAATCATTACAAACTCCTATCTAAATGCCCTTCCTCAATCTTCTCCATCAGATACTGCTTGACTAGGGAATCGATCTAATGTACTAGTTTCGGTTCGAATTCCTGGTCCAGCATTGTTTCTACGTACTACTCCTTCATCATTCAATGCTGTTGTCATTCCAACATCATTATCAATTGGGATACTCATACTCATAACTCGCTTATTTCTAGCTCTTGTTTCTTGAATACTGTCGGTTCGTTTTAAGGTATCACTACGGAAAATAATTGCTCTATCTAATGCATATGGTAAACCTCTATGACGACCTCGAATCATTAATGCAATAATCACTAATTTTCCAACAACATTAAATGCACCACTTAATGATAAATTGGTACCAGGAGCTCCCATGGTAACTCCTACTGTACCATAAGCACTAACAATTTCAAATAATACATCAAAGATTTGAAAATCATTATTTTCTAATTTCGTTCCTTCAGCAATACAAATTATGAATAAACCAAGTGATATAAACCATAAATCAAATGATAATTGTCTTCGTAAATGAGATACAACGTAAGAATGTTTCTTATTACCATTGCTATCAGTCTCTTCTTCATCAGGATAATAAACACCTAAAGATTGTTCTTCATAAACATTTGTACGACGAACACTAATAGCAATTGGTAAAACAGAAATATACATCATAATAACATAACTGACTCTTACTGCCGGATGAACATCATACATATTAACAATTGTAAATCCAGCAGTTCTTGTTGCAATTGCTTGATATAATCCACAAAGAATCCGATATCCAACAGGAATTGCTGCAATAGGTCCTGAAGTAATATCAAGAACTAAGAATAAAATTAAATCAACTGAATTCAATATAACTAATACTGAAAATAACCACCAAGTTGCACTTGAAGGGAATAATAATGTAAAGCACCTTCTTGGATGATCTAATAAAAATCCTAAGGATTCATGAATATGGCCAAATTTTGGGGTAATTTTAAAGAAGATCCAAAGCATAAATCTTAACATTACTGGGAATCCTGTATTACCAATTACAACAAGAAAACCACTGATTAATGGGATATAAGCAATTTGTTGGAAAAATGCCATTGATTCAGGAGTTAATGTAAGACCTAAATCAGCAAAACTCGATATTGAAGTAAAGAAACTCCACATTGTTGGAGTATATCCTTGAGAAAAGAAATGACTTGATAAATTTTCTCTTAAACAAGCATATGGCCAAAAGGTTACAATACCAAAGATTGTAAAACCAACGTAATAAAATACTAAGAATTTTGCAAGAATCTTTAATGATCGATATTCAACTCCACCTAATTCTTCCTTTTGTAGTGGAGTAAGATTAACAAATGCAGAATTTCTACCAACAGTTGGTTGCCATGAAAGATAATTTGTACTCATTACTTTTGAAATATTCTTATCATTACTCATAGTTCTATTAAAAATCCTATCGATTGTTCTTGAACGGGTGAAACTTGGCTTTTCTTTACGTGCGGATAAATTTTTCTGAGTATCTTCATCAGGTATATCAATTGTTTTAACTCTTCTATCAATTGGAACAGCAGGATCAGATTCTTTTGACGAGGGTATTACATGAGAAATAGATCTTAACAATCTTGGTTTAATAGATGAATCTGAGGTTTGGTTGCTACTATCTTCAGTTGAATCAATTAATCCATCTTTCAGCTTTTCTTTACGTTCATTTTCTTCATCCATTACCCTAGGACTTTTGATAACAAGGGCTGGTCCATCATCATTTGATAATCTACGATTTCTTTGCATCATTGAAATTGATCTATACATATCTTGAGGAGCAACAGATTTCTTACGTTTTGGTAAAGGAAGATCAGCAAATTTAATATCACGATCAGTAGGAACATGAGATCCAGTTGGATCATGGTCATTATGAATATTATTACCAATATCGTTACCATTACCATCAAGATTCATTTTAACCTTTTCTTGAATATGATCATCTTCTCTATCTTGCTTTTCTTGTTCAGATACATGTTTAGTTCTTCTACCAGACAAAAGACTACTAAATGATTTTACAGGTCTTAACCCAAATTCTTGATCTTGAGATTCTGCTCTTGCCATTGTAGCAGTTCTACGCATCTTTGATTGATGTTTTGACATTAAAACTGCATTCTTAAAATATTTTTCATACCAATATAATCTAAAGAATACTACTGATGAATGAATAAATATCGGAGTTGTAAGAATTGGAAATATCATTAAAGTAATTTGTTGATATAATCTTAATTCATTTATCAATACAGTATTCATACCTGCTTGAGTACAAGCAGAACTACCTAAAAATAAAGCATCAATATAACGAATATTTCTTTCTCCATATAAAACTATTGAACATAAAAGTGTCATTGACAAGATATAAATATAGTGAAGCCAAATAAAGGTAGTAACATTCTTCTTAATTTTCTTATAAACTTTACCTCGAAAGGTAGTTTCATCAGAGAAATAGTAGCTTAATCTAGCAAATATACTAAAATCATCATGATAATAGTTGACGACCTTTTCAACCAGTGACATGGTGGGTAGAGAGTTAATGCAATAAAAATGATTGAATGATGGTACAAACGCTAGAGCGAATGGTTGAATAAATGCTGGCTAACACTATTATATCCAACTATACCAACACATACAGTGATACACTGATGTTAAAATAAATCACGTAACGGATATCCGCTAAATGCAAATGATTTGATGACAGAAAATAATATTATGTAGTTGCTTCTTAAAATTATGAACTATTCTTTTAACTTTCTTTTCTTAGTATTATCAAATTATCTTATTCCTAATATTCTACTTCTACTCCAATCAAAATCTCTTTTTAAATTCTTTTCTTTAAATTCTTGTGTATGATTCAACTTTTCCTTCTCCCCTTCGCTTATATGCCTCAATTCAAAGTTTCAACCCGGAACTTCTCTGGAACCTTATTTACTAAGGAAGTAATAAATAAAGAATCTCCTTATAATGAGGAGAAATAAATAAACAATAATAATAACAACCGAATAACCTAGTTACGAATTATTTAGCAAAACTTTCTTATTTCGTTTGAAATATTAAGGAGGAGATGAGACAAATATTAGGAATAAGTAGATATTCTATTATCGAGGGTCATATGCGAAATAAACTTTTTCCGATTGGACCCTTAAATGCGTATAACTTAAACATTAAAGGAGATTTGTACAGTATGTTTTAAAATAAATATAGGAGATTTTTATAATGTATATATTTCTAGTCAGATAATAAATAGAATAAATTAAATGTATTAAAATTGAGTTTGATTTCTTTCTTGGTTTGTACCAAACCCCCGGCACCTAGATCCAATGTTGTATGCAAGAATGCATGAAGAACAAACTCGCGTATAAAAAATAACTCGAGGAGGCTATGCAAAAAAAATCTTTATATTACTAGCAACGGGGTTCAGTGAGCACCTGTTGTTATTTCCTGTAGTGGACCAAACTCATCAGCTAGAAGGGATGGTGGAGATGGCTTGATCAGCGGCTTCTTCGCATCAGCCTTTGTTAGATAGCACGGGGGGCTAGTAATTGGCGGCCAAGTGCGGTATACGGCGGCCCATGTAGGTTAGAGGAGTTAATCAGGGGTGCTAAGTGTTGAGGAGCTGACAATAAGTTTATCGTAGGAGCTAGGATACAATAAACTCTGAGTCTAGGTATAGATGCGGTATAAGTTTAGAAGTTACAGGCTATAGATTAGGTAGTTTTTTAAATATATGGAAGTTATGGTTAATATTTAAACTTTTTTAGTATTTAGTCCGTGCATTTGAGTTAAACTAAGTGTAGTGTAGATAGGAGTTAGGAGGAAGTATCACGCATATTGAGATAAATTCCTCGCGAAGCGAGGAAGTGCGAGTCCGGGCAGAGCCCGGCCGCCGGAGGCAACTGTGAGATAAATATAAGTCTGAGTTGTGAAAGGGTTACTAATTAGTAGCTCAAATCAGTTTATATAGGGTATAGTTTCGTCGATAGTATTTTAAGCGCAATATTGATGTGATCGATGCCATGTTTATAATTGACATTATTATTAAATGGCATTGGCTTTATATCCTTGCTTCATTGCTATTAATTGGCAATAAAACCACTATGCAGAGTGTATGAAGGGTATTATTAATTACCAGAGTGATAGGGGTATAACGTGGTATAAGATTATTATAAAGGTAAAACGGTGAAGAAGTGAAATAAGTAAAATTTATTGAAATATATTGTAATATATAAGTTCAACTCCAGTGTTAAGGTATTGTGGCTTAAGGGTTCAGTCCCTGCAGGAATATTCCTATAACAGTTGAATATTCTCTAACAACTTCTCTAAGGGTAAGTCGGACCCGAGCCCTCCAACTGTTTAACCGTTGAGAATAATTTGATTATTATTAGTTTTATCATGTCATCTTATCGATGTTAAAATGTTTATTCCACTTTTACATCTTTGAATGAATCGAATAATCCTCACAACAACAAACTCACCGTCACCTTCTCTTCTCTTTTCTTATCATATAACCTAACCCTGTGAAATTTCAATTTACCCTACCCTATTATTTGTTATTGACCACCCCACTTGAAACCTTACTGGGGATTGAGATTTATTATAAAATTTGATTAAAATCGGTTTGAAAAGAAGTATTTACAAGTTTAACTATAATTTTTGGTGCTTTATTTATAATACTTTCCGTTGATTTTTGTATTGACTCTTTTGAATAGTTCTTTTTGTTGTTGAAAAGGATTGAAAGTTGGGGGAAAAGTTCACAAAATGGTTGGTAAAAGAGCTAATAGATCGCGGTCAGCTCAAGCAGGTGATTTATCAGAATCAAATTCTACTACTCCGCCGAGTGGTAAGAATGGAAATGGTACTAGAAGATCTAGAAGGCATGGGGGTAATTTAGAAGATGAAGAGGAGGATGGTAGCGGTGGTAGCGGGAGTGGGAGTGGGGGAAATGGAAATGAAAGTAATAATGAAAAGTCCTATGAAGGAGTTACAAGTGGTTCAAGAAGAAGAACTAGAAAGGTAGTGGAAGAGGTAGTAATGAATGATGAACAAGACCAGGTCGATGGTGATGATACTATAGGGGAAGAAATTGATGGTGATGTTACAATTGAAGAAGAGGGAAATACAACTAAAGAATTATTATCAGATGAAGAGAGAGAGGAGGAGGAGGAAGCAAATCGTAAACGTAAAAGGAGGAGTTCTAAATTGAATAAAATTGAAGATGATTTACAGGATGAAATTCATAAAATCAAACATGAAGGTGAAGGAGAATTAGATGAAGCAGTAGAAGAGGAACCAGAAATCCCTAAAAGAAGAGGACGTAGAGTTGCAAGAAGAAAATCCAAAAGAGGTGAAGATAGTGATGGTGATGTTGAAATGGGAGATGGAGATGGAGATGGAGATGGAGATGGTGGTGATGAAATTGTTGACGAAGATGAAGTTGGAGAAGGTGTTGCAGGAGATGATGGTGATGTTGATGGTGAAGTTGAAGATGATGTTGATGGTGATGGTGATGGTGCTGCTGAAGATACTTCTGTTACAAGGTGTATTTGTGGACATCAAGAACTTCAAACTCATAGAATTAGTAAAACAAAAAATAATTCAATTGACCCAGGTTTATTTATTCAATGTGATCAATGTCAAGTCTGGCAACATGGATTCTGTGTTGGATTTTCTTCAGAGGATGATGTACCAGAAGTTTACTATTGCGAATGGTGTAGACCAGAACTTCACCTTGTTGTTGTTCGTCCTTGGGGTAAAACTTCAAGTTACCTTCCTACTACTGAACCACCTCCAGTTAAGGAAGAAGTTTCAAATGAAGAGGAAGTTAGTGGTAGTAGATCAAGTAGAGCACAAAGACATAGAAAAGATTTAAATGAAAAAGATGTTTATTATGATACAAAGAAGGAGAAGGATGATGATACTAAAAGTATATCATCACCAACTACAAGATCAAGACGGTCAACTGCTACTACTGGTGGTTCATCAACTCAATCTGCTGCTAAAAATGAAGAATTACTATTTCATCGCCGTAGAACTCTTAATTCATCTCGTGATATGTCTTATGAAGAGACACTTAAACGAGTTTTAGAAGAATCGACTTATGATGTTCAACCTCTTATAAATGATAGTGACTCAACTGCATCAACAACTTCTAGAAGAAAACGTTTAGAAAAGGATCGAGATATTTCATCTGAAGATCAAAGTAATACATCAGCTAAAAAACGAAAAGCAGTAGGAAAACGACTTATAGAAGATACAAAAGATTCCTCAAGACCATCCTCACCAGTTTCAGAATCAAGACAACAACCACCACCACCGAGTACAACTAGAAAAAGATCAAGAAATAAATCTCGACAAACAACATCAGGAAATAATTCTGCTGGTGGTGAGGAAAATAATGACCAATCAGGTAATTCAACTCCTAAAAAGTCTACTAGTTTAAAACAATCAGAACGATCTAAACCAAGAATACCCCCAGCAAGATCGAGTATGAATGATATGCGTAAAAGAGTGGCAGCAATTTTAGAATTCATTGGTAGAACACAAATAGATTTAGCAGGTGAACAAAAAGAAAGACATCAGCTTCTAGAAGATAGAAATAATCTTCATCGTGAGATAAATGGAATATCAGAAAATGATTCTATAACTGCTACTACCGATAATCATGATAAATTCAGTGGTTTATTCCAACTGCATGAATCAAATCTTGATCAGTTAGATCAATTAACAAGAAAATTATTGCATTGGGAACAGCAATTCGGTAGGCATGGTGAACGTAATAATTAAATATGTATAATGGATGTTATGATAATGTATGTACTTAGTATAATAAATAACGCATAGAGTAATGTTTGTTTGCCTCCGGCGGCCGGGCTCTGACGGAGGCCCGTTGTTTTTATTGGGTAGTTAGAGAAAATATATAGTTATAGCAATAGAGGAGGCAATGGAGGAAGGTATGGATATTTTATGCTGTGGTACCAGGATGTATGTTTATGAATTCAATCATATTTTCATCATTTCATTCCAATTAATAGAGATTACTATTACCAACAGGTATTGAAGTAATTCATCTTTTAAAGCATTGTGAAGTCATTTTTAGTATTTGCTCTCTAAATATAACCACTTGGAATTGTTTCAATAATTTAAGAGTTATGTGACACTCTGCCTGGACCCGTTGTTTTTGTTGGGTAGTTAGAGAAAATGTATATGTATAGCTATGGAGGAAGCAATGGAGGAAGGTATGGATGTTTTATTCTGTGACACCAGAATTTATGTTTATGAATTCAATAATTACTACCAACTGGTACTGAACTAATTCATCTGCTACACCATCATGAAGTCATTTTTATTCTCCACTGACAGATAAAGTCGAAAAACGCGTGGAACAATCTTGTTTAACTTTTATTAATTCTATATTAACATCTATTTGTATTTTAAAATATATTCTATACTTGTATTTTATTCTTATATTCTATTCTTATATTTATATTCTTGAAGACAAGAATCCAATTCAATTTCATTTCTAAAAACAACAATGAGTTAAAATACAGAAATAACACATATTTCTAATCATCATCACTTATTTAATTTAAGATGTAATTATGATTAGAGTTGTGAAATAAACATCACTCCTAAACTAATTTTAACGTAATACTCTATTTGTAGTAGTTTTCTAGAATGAAAAAGAATTTCAAACAATTGTCGTGTATTTTTACAAACACATGAGCAGAAATAAGACTTCAGAGGCGAAACCTTATTTATAATGCATTTAGTAATCAATCAAATCAACTTATACGTGAAAAACTTTAAAAAACTATTGTGTTGACAGAAATAAAGTAAATTTTACTTTACAGGAATTTTCAGGTTAAACGTTACGATCCTTTTGCCCGTGCATTTGTTAAGGTTGTTTTTGATGGTCTCTTAAACTTTAACCCAGGATTAACTGGTTAATTGGATAATTTACTGGTATGTATAAATATTCAAAAAGGTGGAGGGTTACGTTTGTTGTGCTGATGAGCTAGCAGTGTCTACAGCTCATTATTCATGATAATATTTACTTAGAGCTAGCTTTCTCATAAGAGTGAAGGCTATATAATGATATTAATCAATAAATTACTGCCATTTTCAAAGTCCCCTGTAAATGGTGCCTGCTAAGACAACCATTGGCATGCATGTCCTTGTCTAAGAATGCAGTAAGCATGACAGGCAGCCAATGGAACTCCAAAGGTATCTTTGATTAAAATTGGATGTCTCGATAATTGAGACAAGGGATTGTTACTCTATTAGAAATTGTAATGCTTTATATCACATGGCAGCAGCTAATAAATTTTTTGGTTTTTTTTTTTTTTATCCTTGATGATCATAGGGTGCGAGTGGGTGTACAACGGTTCTGGGCAGAGCTTGGCCGCTGAAGAGGAAGATATATAAATGTCGACAACAATTAAATAAGAATAAGTTTTAATAAACATCAAATAAATCGAATAAACGTATATAGTTGTATATAAATTAGTTTTTTTTTTGATTTTTAGAGTATGTTTTTGATATGGACGTAGGTTCCCAATCCGCATAGGCTCATGTGTATGAGAAGATATAAATATCGAAACCAATATTAATTAATAAGTTATAATAAACGTCAATTAAACATACATACTTGTATATAATTAGTTTCTTGGAGTTTAGTGTTGTTTTTGAACGCTGGGTATGTGAACCAGCAGTTATTTAAAATATAATCATCATCATCATCATCGTCATCAATCATTATAATATGTATAGATATATATATATAGTATATATTTATTTAATAAATGAAGGACATGTTTATGGTTTCCATTGAGGTGGAATTTGAGTTTGTCTTGTATATAAATTTTGTGAAATTGGTAGTGGTTGTTGTTGAGGTTGTTGAGGAATATGCTGTTGTTGATTAAGTTGTGAGATTGATGGAGGAGGGATATTTCTGGGAAGATTTGCTCCATCGCTTACTGTACGACGAGGTCTATCTTGTACATTCATCATACCAGAATGTTTATAAATTGCTGGAACTCTTCTTCGTCTTGCATTAATAAACCAATTAGATACTTGATTTAATGAAAGCCCCGTTTGCTTCATTAATTCAATTTTTTCTTGTTCTGTTGGGTATGGATAGTGAAGATGAGATGAAAGCCAATTGCGGAGAATATCAGTTACAGCTCTTGGAAGATTACCTCGTCGTTTTAGGGGAGGAGAATAAGGAGATGCAGAGAATGGTGGTGGGGAGATTGATGAAGCAGTATTATTGGTATTTGTGTTGGTTGTACTTGTATTAGATGAAGCAGAAGATACAGAATGAGATCTTTTCTTTGAATTAAATATATTATCAGTGGAGGTAGATGCATCTAGAAGCATTTGAATGGAAGAAGATGTGGAAGAGGTGGAAGAGGAAGAGGATGCTGTTGATATGCTGGAAGAAGTTGAGTATGATGGAGTTGAATCATTAGCTGATAGTGGAGGTGAAGGAATAACTTGTTGTAATTGAGGTTGTGGTAGTAATGGCTGTGATAGTGGTGGTTGTGATTGAGGCTGTGATTGAGAATCGCCTTGCTCATAATATATTGGAGAATTTTCACGTTTAAAATAAGAACTAGAATTCCTTGGAACTGAATCCTCATTAACAAATGAAGCCATTAATTCATTAATTGATGGTAATCTAATATTTGATCTTTCATGAGGTATAACTGGAGTATCATTAGCAGACATCTGCCATTGAGGTAAAGAAGATTTAGTAGATACAATACTCATTTTTTGAGAAATGCAAGTTGGAGATATCAACGACCGAGATGATGGCGATCGTACGTTATAGGAATTCATGAAAGAGGTATTCTCTTTCAAGGATGAGAATGAGATAGAATTAGAGAATAATCTCGATTTACAAAATAAAGAAAAAGAAGTGGCTTTCCAGTTTATATCTAAATGTATAGATAAAAAATGGTTATCTTCACTTTACCCCTGGTTATTACCCAATTGTAGATCGGTAATATTCAGCCGTAAGATAGTGTCGGATATAAAGAATAAGGTACTTACTATCCGAAACGAAATTGAAAAGATGAAACAAAGGAGAGATTTATAAATAGATGAAGAAGTTATTGAAGTTTAAACTTTGTGAAAGTTGAAAATTTGTAGTTGAGTTGAATAATTGAAGCTGATGATGTTAAAACTCGTTATTGGTACAGTTGATACTATTGATAAGGCTGGGGTTTTACAATCACTGGATCTTATCAATATTCAATGATAATGGATTATTTTTAAATATAAATATCAATTCTATTACTCAAATCGTTATCTAAAAAGTCCTTTAATCGTGCGAAATTATTCTTATTTATAAGGATTTCTATGAATAAAATCGGTGACGTACCAAGATTGAAGCGAGGTGGAACATGTCAAAAGTGAAAAAATAAAATATCTGTACGAGTAAAAAGAACTGTTAGAAAAAGGAAGTTTTGTGGGAAAAAGTAATGATAAGAATAAAAAGCAATGAAATATGGGGGAAGAAAAGAAACGAAAGAATAAAAAAAGTAACCATGATTTTTCTCATCGGTTGTGCGATTAGCGATTAGAACAAGAGATGAGGGGCGAAGGCGGATTTATGGCGGGGATGATGGGGATGACGGAGGAAGAACGGGAGGAGGATGAGGGAGGTGAAAGGGGATATAGTTTGTAATTATATTATCGATTGAGCAAAGACAAGAAAGAATTTGGAAATAAGAGATGCATAGAAGAGGATAAGAGTGTAAGGAAGGTTTGTAAGGAGGGCCAGTAAGAAGTACCTATGCAATGATAAGTAATGCTAAGAATAAGAGGAAGAGAAGAGGAAGAGAAGAGGAAGAGAATAGGAAGAGAAGAGGTAGAGAAGAGGTAGAGAAGAGGAAGAGAAATAAGAGGAAGAAGTGAAAACAGTAGAGTGATTAGAATAATATATAATAGTATATAGATACCATTCGTTTTACCATACATTACCTTGCAAGCGCTATTCACTCGTGCTGTCTACTACATACAAATATAGTAATCTAACTAATCGAGCTTAATCATGTTATTCCTTCACTTGATATCGTCTATGTCCGCCAACTACTACTATCTGACGACTCTCTTAACGTTAAACCGTGGATCGTAACTAACACCATACCTCCTCCAATCTAGACCTCCTCTATTACATAACAAAAAGTTTATAATGACATTTAGACAGATAAATTAACCTTTTGAATGTATAGAACGTTGTATTATTTAACTTTACAATATATTTCCGCCTGAGTACTTGTACCAGCTAATGTACAGACTGGGAAAGTTACTTATCCGTCGGATTATTAACCTAATTTTAACCATTAACTTAATGGTTAATTACGAAAAGTAAACGAGTGGAGTGGGGTAGATATTGTAAAATGATATAATGGTAATAACAATAACAATAATAAGAACAATGACAATGATTTGCCATGTTTAGTTAGATAATATATACGACTGACATCGCATGTCAAAGTCAGTTCCACCTCGTTTAAGAAAACGAAACGGAAGATGCGGTTAATAATAGTCAAGTTATAAGAAAACGAAACGGAACTGAAAGAAATAACAAGACGGTAGTGCATTATAGTTTTACTGTGTACACACAGAAACCACATTTCCCGAAGGATGTACAGTACAGTACTGTACACTGTATGCAGATTTAATAAACCACTCCGCCTTGTCCCACTATAATATTACCCTAAGTAGGATGATATTGTTGAGATATTAGGTGATGGGATTAGAGGGAGTAATAAAGAAATAAGGGGTAGGTGGTGGTATAGAAACTCCATACTATTTTGCCTATTGTTAATTATAATTCCTTCCCAACTTTACACCTTATAATTCTTTCTCATCTCTACACCTACCTATATTACATTACTTACATTATCTATTCAAAACCCTATATTGTTATCTCCTTCTTCAAATCCGACCTTGTACCGAACATTTCTTTACATCATGTCAAAATCTAAGGAGAAATCAAGAAGAAAACCTTAATGATTTGAAAGCTTCGATAGATGTTAGGGTTGGCGTATGGAACAAAAAAGCAATTCGATCGATGTGTGGGGGTGAGTGAAGGAGATGTAGAGGGGGGGGGGGATTATACGGGAGATGGGAGAAGAAATAACGTTAGTTGGTGAAGAAACAATCAGAAGGAAGATACAATCAAAGTACAACAGAGGTACACTCTACACCACCAACCATGCCAAACTTCACAAAACAAAACACTCATATTGAATAGCAAAACTAAACTCAATCAGAAACATGTATACCTACCTCCTAAAACAAAGAACGTTAAACTTTAATACAGTAACCAATAAAGCTCTCCTCCCATTGAACTTAATCCCAGGCAATCTCGCGACATTTCATTCACATGAATATTAATTACCCCCATTAAACCTTATATACGTCCCTCCCCCCCTCCCCTCGTCGCCTGCCTCCGGCGGCCGGGCTCTGCCCGGACCCGTT
>JAJMID010000128.1:0-40698 GCA_030583405.1 Sugiyamaella americana
AATGATAATCCCCTTTCCTACAGTAGTAACTAACAAAGTAGATAAGATTGGATCAATATGGAATGTAAGTATCAGATTGAACTGTAGGAAAGGGGAAGAAGGGTGGGCGTGATTAGGAGGTACACGGAATGATAATCCCCTTTCCTACAGTAGTAACTAACAAAGTAGATAAGATTGGATCAATATGGAATGTAAGTATGAGATTGAACTGTAGGAAAGGGGAAGAAGGGTGGGCGTGATTAGGAGGTACACGGAATGATAATCCCCTTTCCTACAGTAGTAACTAACAAGGTAGGTAAGATTGAATCAATATGGCTGTTAACAATTGTTGAGATTTATATAATTCAGACTTGGACTTTAAGAAGTAAGTAATACTAACAAATTAGCGGTGACTTCTAGGTCTCAGACCTAGAAGTGGAGGACAGGGGCCACCGGCCTGCTGATGACTCCATGAAGGTCGCCTTCTCGTGGCGGAGTTGTTAAGCGTTAGTTACAGACTAATTGCGACCAAGAACCTTCTTATATAATGATTAAATATAAGTAATTAATATTTTGACTTTAAAAATAAATTTAAATTAATATATATAAATATTATAAGCTATAAAAATCAAACGATACCGAATATACACATTTTTGGATCCGATTGAGATCGATTCCATACCAGTTCTGTTTATAATACAGATACAGATATAGGGTATATGGCTCGTTAACTTTAACATTATATCGATATAATTATAAATATATTAATTATTTAATCATATATAAGGTTGAAAATCATTTCACATCATACATTTTAGTAGACTAGGGCTCTATATGTTAACCGTTGGTCTGTATAATTGTTCTTAGAAGCATATTTCAGGAATAGGTTAAAATGCGGGCATCTTCCATGTTGGACATTGTTCGCCGAGTGATCAACAGCATCTACATATTGTAGGATAGAAATATCTGGTAGTTGTTGGTAAATAACCGCTACAATCTGCGAGTTTAATAACATAAACAAGACTATATAATGTAGAAAATGAGGATGGTTGGTTGATTTTGATTTGGATGTGGAGTAATACTAGCTGCTGGCTTAGGGTGAGATGAATAAAGCCAGCCATACTAATATTCAGTAAATGAAAATAAGTGTATAAATCTTTATCTTATAGCTAACTCTGGTTAATCCCTGGTGGCCGGCGGCCTATACATCCACTTAAATGTTCTCGAAAGAAATTAAAATAAATTAAAATATATATGCTATATAGTTTATATCAATCCCTAGAACTACACCACTTAGATACTACGCTATCTCCAATTCCCTGCCCACTTGTAAATAAATTATTTGGACTCTTCATCCTTTTTCTTCTCTACATTAATATGCTGCTTTGATTCATATGCAACATATAGGGAATATTCTTTAATTAACAAGAATATTTAATATATGAATGATATTCCTGCAAATGCTACTAATACAATATATACCAGTCTTACGGTATCATAGTAAGGAGAGACCAATGTAGTTTTATAACTAGAGATTCGGACTTTGTTTAATGATTTCAACTAATACAATTGCTTGAGACTTATTTGAAAAGTCTGATAAAGGATTTTCCTCGATTCTTGATAACAACAATCTATTTGCAAAGATTGATCCACCAATTGCAACTCCAATTGCTTGTCCCATAACTCTTACAAATGCCAACATTGAAGCAGCATATGGGGTATTTTCATTTGTATTTGGAGCAATAACACTGATATTTAATGATGCAATAATACTGCTACCAATTAATACTGGAATATTTAAACGAATCCATTGACCAACGGCTGTACCAGGTTTTAATAAATATAATAAACTACAACTTAAAGTAACACAACCCAAGCAAACCAAGATAGATATGTGTAACAAGAACATCTAGCAATTAATTGACCAGATATTATAGCCATTGGAGCAATTAATACTGTGTCTGGTAATACAGAAACTTCTTCGAACAGTGATGGATTCAGGTAGAACATCATCATAAGAAATATCAAATGTCAGGTAGCAGGAGCAGTTATATAGCGAATGTATTTTTGATTAGTTAGCATTTAGTATATAATCTGTAGGAGTTTTTGAATTCTACAAATTTCGAGCTGCTCTTTAAAATACGATTTCACAACGGTACTACTATTTAAAGTATTTTTATTGAAATAGATATCATGCAAATTAAAATCGCCTAAATAGACGGCTTTATCCACTAAATGTCTTTAAATTCCTCGCTTTAGCGAGGAACAACGGGTCCGGGCAGAGCCCGGCCGCCGGAGGCAGGAGTTGGTAGTTGAAAAAAGGATATGTATTGAGAACTATACCTTATCTAATTGTAATCGTTCCATTTGATTTCCCAGACGAGATATTCTAAGGAAAACATCACAACCATAACCTTCAAGAGAGTGGAGATCAAGAGCACCATCCCAATATTCAGCATAAACTCGGCTGAGAGGAAGTCCCATACCAAGTTTGAGATGAGACGACCTTGATGTCAGCGATGATAATGACGATTTAATACCACTTGATGCATCTTCATCAAGACTATGAGCACCAGTACGAATAAAAGTATCAGAAACTTCAAGTGCTGGTGGTGGTCTTGATCTTTCTAAATGCGTACGTACTTCACCTGATAATCCTGCTAATGTTGGTACTTGTTTGAAATTTTGAAGTCTACCTACTGATCTTGGGCCTTTAGCAAATGACCATATATGAGGAAGAATATCTTGTGGTACTCCACCTCCTCTATCAGATATACGAACAAATACATTTTGTGGAGTGTTTGAGATTGAAACAGTAATTGGTGGTGGATGTGGATATAAGTTAGGGTTTTTGGAATGATTCTTTTGCCAAAATAATACAGTCGCTTCTATGCTATTACGAAGTAATTCACCAATTATATAATCTAAGTGTGATTTAATATATGGAAAGGTAATATCTTCATTTCTTGCTTGTTGTTGTTGTTCAATTTCAACCTTTGGCATTTCTAATTCAGGGTAAAGTTCTTGTATAAGAGCAGTAGCTTGCTTTGCACATTGAGAAACAGAATCTCTAGCAGAACATTGTAAAAATACTGCACCAATAAAATTTGGATCATGAGGTAATTCATTTTGTCCTTGATCTGCTCGAAAAGTTTTACTTAGTGATAAATGTTGTTCAGCAATTACTCTACGACTAATTCTTGAGCATAACATTGAAGACATGTACTTATCTAGTCTTTCATTATCAATACATTCAGCCATTGAACATTCAATTGCACCCATTACAAGTTTCGGAATGATTGATAAATGCTCATCTAATAATTCTGTTAATAAGGAACAAAATTCATCATTTTGATCAAGATTTGTAATTAAAGGGAATTTTCTAAATTTATCAAATGCTTTATAATATTGCTCATAAACTTCAGAGATATGAGTATTAGATACAACAGCAAATGGCAGTTGTTGCATATCTCTAACTCTATGAGCAAGCCGAACTGGTAATTCTACTCTAACAAAATTAGCTGACGAAATGATCTTTTCAGGAGTTAATCTACGACCAAAGAATGCTAGTTGTCGTAAGGAAACTGGTCTAGGAGATTTATTAACCCAATCCATAAGTACAGTATTTTGATAAAAATGCCTTTCATTTATAATTGATGAATTTTTTGGATATGTATGAGAGTTTGATGGAGAATCAGAATCTAAAGATGAATTTAAAAGATTAATTCGAGCAACATGAGAGTTGTTTCTATGAAGAGGAGTTGTAGTTGAAGAGGTGGATGGTGAAGGTAAAGGGTGTGTTTGTGAGGGTTTACAAAGTATGCATTGTTGAAATTTCAATCTAGTAAAGAATTTATGACGGCTATACATGGTTGAGTGAAAGGTAGTATGAGGTGATCAGGAAGGTGGAGATTGTGTTGGTAAGGTGTGGTAAGGTGAAGTGCTGGTGAAGGTGCAGGTGAAGGGGATATAGATAGACTGGAGTTGATCTGATAAGATAAGAATGTAAATGTAAATGTAAATGTAAACTATATGCAATAGGGCAACAAGAAGATTAGAGCAGTAGTGCTTTTATGTAGAATGCTATTTTATTAAATTGATATCTTTTACTATGATTTGATGATGCTTCGATGTGGTTTGCTATTCTTTGATGGTATATTATCTACAATGATGTTTTGATATTATTCGTAAATTAAGGTTTCAAATATTCGTTGCTATATTTTACCAATCACCTGTTATCAATTCTTTCTAAGTAAAAAGATTTCTGGTTTGATAATATAATAATAAAGTTTAATAGAAGGAGGGGTCAGTGAAATGGTTATACTTAAGTCCGATCTCGCTTTGATTTGAGTCTATGATTTAACGATCGGCGTTTGCTCTCTCTATGCACTATGATTTGAGTCATTAAACAATGGGCGCCGTATGTAAGTAGACATAAGTGGGGAGTGGTTATAGGCGGCAGTATGGACACCGAGGATAAGAGAGGCAGGATATAAGAGTTGATTTATGTCGGCGAAAAGATTAAGGGAAATTGTTCTTGGTTATAGAGATAGCGTGTAAGCTGAGTTTGCTTGTTCTATTGGACTATCAGTAAAAGAGATATTGTTTTGAATGACGATAGGTTATGAATGATCGTGGTTATTCTTGAAACCATGAATATATTGTGATTATTAGTAGGTACAGCTAGTTATATTTATAAATATCTCGAGATAATATGTAGGCGGGTGATAACTAATAGGAGAGGTTGCTAGATGATGAACCAACAGTTCACTTAAATTAGGGTGGTTGTAATATAAACTAAAGTATAAGTTATAACAGTAGATTTATTTACTATAACCTATTTTATATTTCTTTCTATATATAAAACTTTCTATTAACTCCTTTGCTATGCCGTATTTAAGATCAGATCAGCAGATTTCCTTAATCAGATTTATGCATTATCTCTGGTGCAGAATGTAAGATAGGATAAGATAAGATAACCTTAAAGTTGAAGCGCCCTATGCACGCAACTCGATTTCTATTACCAAAGAAATGCTAACTTCATATTTTCAAGTGAATAAAGCATCATCTGTATAGCTTATATATAAGATTACGACATTCGGTTAAGCTGAGCTTAATCACCAAACACAATCCAACTTATAGCCATGTGTACATGGTAAATTTCATTATAAATTATCTAAGGAAATTGACCTCCAGTCCAGAAGAAACGTTTTTCATGAGTATTTCCAATTTCGTTAATCTTTGAAACTTCTTCTTCAGTAAGCTCGAAATCGAAAACATCATTTGATTCTTTTAATCTTTGAATCTTAGCAGAAGCAGTAACTGGGAGAACTCCTCTTTGTAAAGTCCATCTAATAATAATTTGAGCAGTTGTTTTATTATATTTTTTAGATAATTCTTCAAGTAATGGATCTAATGGACCTCCCTTATCCTTGATTGGTCCTAAAGGTGAATAAGCTTCAACAAGAATCCCATGCTTTTGGGAAAATTCAACAATACCTGGAGATTGATTTTGAAGATAAGGATGGAATTCAATTTGATTAACAACTGGTTTAATTTCAGCAATTTTTAAAATCTTTTCAAGATGTTCAATTTTGAAATTAGAAACACCAATGGATTTAGCTTTACCTTGTTTGTGTAAAGTTTCAAGTGCTTTCCAAGCACCTTCAAGATCCTCATAAAATGGAGAATGGATTAGATAAAGATCAACATAATCAGTTTTGAGCTTTTCTAATGATACTTGTAAGGCCTTAATTGGATCAGAAAGATTCTTATGAACTTTAGTTGTAATAAAAAGATCTTCTCGTTTAACACCTGATTCAGCAATTGCTTCACCAATTTCTCCTTCAGTACCATAGTTTTCTGCACCATCAATGTGAGTAATACCTACTGATATAGCATCTTTAATTCCTTGAATAACAGAAGGATCTAATTCATCTTCCTTTTGATTAGGACGATGTCTACTGGCCCATTTTGTACCAAATCCAGCAGAAATTGAAGGGATTTTAACTTGATTTGAAAGAGTAAAGTATTTTAAAGTGGTAGAAGCAGTCATTTTGATGAAGATGAATGATGAAGAGATAGAGTATCCAGCAAGTTATATATATAGTAGGTGTTGGATATTACTGTAGATCTTGCGGAATATTCCGTCATTTAAACGTGATTTGAATTCCGTTATACACATCACGTGATTTAACGAATGGAGGAGGAGGTGGAGGTGGAGGAGGAGGTGGGGGAGGTGGTTAATTGAGTGGGGGTATTAATTATCTGCGTATGAATCTCGTAACGCGGAGATCTAAAGAATCTCCCAATGTTAACAAACGTTATGCGATTTTGACAATCGATAATACAATTTGCGCAATCTATATAGTAATATGTGTAAGTTGTATAACAAGTAGCTTAGAGGGAAACAAAATGGAGAACAAAAGATAGTGCGTGCGTGCATTCACAATTCAAATTCAGCATCGCGTATACAGAACGAAATAAATTAGCTAAACGTATGTTTAGCAACGTTATATATTGAATATTAAACTATATTCCTATATATACTTGTATGACTTACGTCATTCAATAGATAAAATGTGGATCTCTTAATTACAGGCATTCTTATTATATTGAGCAAAACTGCGAGAGCTTTTATGTTATGCAACTCCACATTGGTTTCATCAATAATAAAGCGGTAAATTAATCTACAATAGCTTTCGTATAGATATTTAAAAGAAACAAACTACTAATTATCTATGGTTATTTTGATCGTCATTTAAAGCGATGGAAACGTTTTTGGTACCTTTTTTGTACAGATCAAAGTGATGGTTATAGAATTAAAGTTACATCAGTGTATGTCTATCATCAAATAATATACTAACTTGGGAATATTAAAATATTATACCTAGAACAGGTTTAATATAAAACTCCTCTTCTATTTTTAGGATTCTCAATTCAAGTCTAACAGTTAAATTTCATTTCCAAAAATTGATTATCGTGTGCTTCATTGACTTTATTTGTCAAAATTAATTTCCTATATTAGGTACCAGCTCGGGCGATCCGATATGATTCGGGTTGACTTCGCCAGTGGTTCTGGCAGGAGAGAGTTCCACCCAATTGCTTGTCCATCATTCCAATAGCTAATCTTTTAAAAGAAATTAAAATTTGCCAAGCTTTAATCCATTATTTATTTCCTGTACCATGCATAAAATCCCACTTTATATTAACCCGCTCGACTCAACTTACCACCGGCAACTTTCACATTCCTCTTACATTGTCATATCGTTTAAGCTTGGCAATATGGCCCGCATTTCAATCAAATCTCCCGCAGCATACACAACCTTAACCCTAAGCATTTAAGCAGCGGTTTAAGCAGCATTTTAGTTAGTGAACTAACTACATACAACCGTTTCCTATTTCCATATATAGATATCTACCTAATATTAGGAACAATGGTAAATTTCTTACTCTTAAATTGGCATGGTAAATCAGGAGTAACTTCGATGATATTCATTTTGGTTCAAGTAATGATACTACAAAGGATTCAGCCGCTTTTTCAAACATGCCATATGCTAAGGTTGCTGCTAACCACTTCAATTGGATCTCTTCTTGTACTGCTAAAAATATGAACGAAAGATGTAACGCTATATAATTGATATAAATAATTAAACTATTAAGTTCGAACAAATTGCCAAGCCTACCAAACTGATAAAGCATATAGACTCAAAGTTATAACCAACGCAAGAATAGCTTAATTCCTCAGGTCTAGATCATCCAAATCTCCTGCTTGATCTACTACATGTACCCACATAAGCAACTCTCAAACGAAAGCTTGGCAAGAAAATGGTATCGATATTCAACAATATATCTACGATAATAAGACATTACAAGTTTTCATTTAAGACACGAGTACTTCTTCGCAACATAGTGATTTAAAGAAAATTTATCAAATTTTATATCTTCTTCGTAACACTCACAACGTCAATTGAAGGGAAGCTATGTCGTCTAGATCTTCTAATTTTGAAATACTAAGAATTATATCAATGCTATGTATTGTATATCACCACTTTGCTATAAAAACTGATTGGAAAATTCCTGATGAACAGAAAACATCGTTTAGAACTGCTTCAATTCATATAATAGGAAGTGCAGGAAAGATTGGTGTTAATATATTCATGATGCTGACGGGATATTTTCTTGCTGGACGACCTGCTAAAGTTAAATCAATAGCTCGATCTTGGTTTCAAGTAATACAATATTCCTGGGCTCTTTATTTCATATTTTCTTATTATCGTAAGATGAATAGAGATGATTTTCTAGCATCTATATTCCCAGTGACGTGCTATGGATATTGGTTTGTTACATGCTATATGATGACTGTATTATTATCCCCAGCACTTGGTAAAATGACCTCCAACTTATCGCATAATGAATTCCTAGGCATGCTATCTGTAATGTTTTGTACCATGTCTTTATCTCAATACTTTTATAAATATGCATTTAGTAATGGCTATTGGTTAGTGTTTCAATTCCTTATCGGTAGCTACTTCAAGAACTTTGAAAGCTATTTTTCAAAAGTCGATACAAGAAGATATTTAACATTATTATTATCCAGTATATTGTTGAATGTTTCATCAATTATTTATTTCACCATGTATAGATCCAAGTGGGTTGACGGTCATGGAGGTCCTCCATTTTTATCTGGACCTGACTTTGCTCCACTTGGACTTTTCATTAGTATTTTTGCATTATTGTTCATGAGTAAAATCAAAGTTTCAAGTCCCAGAATCAACAAATTAGCTTCATGTACATTTGGGGTTTACTTGATACATGATAACAATTATATGAGGCAGTTTATTTGGAGAAGATGCGTTCAAGCTAAACTTTACTATGATCAACCATATTTCTACTTTATAATGATTTTTGTACCTCTTGGAGTGTTTGTTGTTTGTTCGATTATTGAACTCATCAGGCAAAAGTTATTCGAGTCATTAGAGAGATATGTAGTTGATGCAGTTGCTAAAGTTGTGAATTTTGTTGGAAATGTCATTAATCAGCAGATTTCCAATCCAGATGATTCAAAATGCGATGTGTTAATAGGGAATGATGCCTGTTAGCCATGCAAATCATGATAAAAAGTTGAAACGAAGGAATCCATAGAAACTCCTTTCGATAATGAATAAATAGAATAGCATAATAAAAAATAATTTAGATTTGCATCATGAATTGATTGGGGTTGAGTGCCACGGGCCGCTTGGACCTATATCGTCTCTATTTAAATCTCTCTTTCTCTCTTTTTAGTATAATCAAACCTAATATGATAAGCTAGCTAAGATATTAGCTTGGATTTAGAATGTTAATTCAATAAGCAACTACAATTACACTATCTTAATATTCAAGCGCTAGCAGTACTATTTATGCATGTCCGAAGTCGGTGCCGATCACCAACAATCTGAATTCTAAACTTCTCTTCCATTACCTTGTTTTTCATTTTGTTTCCTCAATATAAATTAACGCACTTCTAATCATTATCAATCTTCAAATCCCTTTCTTATATAGTTTTAACAATGTTTGTACTTCCTTAAACTATAAATTGTGTCTCCGCTCATGATTGCTTGCGATTGAAACGTGCGGCGACTATCACCATCTTCTCATGACGATTAACCTTCATATTTAACTTGATATAGCAAACAATCTCACCCCAAAGTATTCAAGAATGTCATCTGAACAGAATTCAATTGAATTACAGAAAACATTAGAAAACAATTTAAGAGCATCTACACAGTTTTACAATGCTGATAGTCAGCTATCTACAGAAGAAAGAAAGAAACTTGCAAATGTATTTTGGAATCAATCAACATGGGTTCCATTAGGATCACTTCCATTTCTAATAGCAGGTATTCAAGGGGCAAGATATGCAGGAAGAATGGGATGGTTAGGTAAATCACCAAATGCTGGTAGGGGATTATCAGTATTCACAGGATTGTTTGGATTGTTATTTGGAGCAAGAGTATCTCAAAACCTAGGGTATGCTTATGGACAAAGTGCATTGTCACAACAGCCCAATGCTCAAACAACATTCACCATTCTAGGGATATATCCACCTCAAATTGGATTAGCATATTATCGTAGAACATCAAGAGATCCATCATTGGCAATGCAAGATCCAAGCACAATTGATTGGAGTAAAGAGCCACTGTTTCCATTGAACCTAGCAGTTCATAGATCTGAATTACCCAGAGGAGCACATATCCCTGGTCAATTAGTAGAAATCAATAGAGATATCTCCAAACCAAAACCACCAATTGCAGCAAATGATAATAGTGAATCATCATTCGATGGGGATGATGAACCAAAACCAACCAATCCAACAACCACAACCACTCAATCATCATGGGATAAAGTTAGAACATCCAAAAGCAACTCTGGAAGTTCATGGGATGCCATAAGAAGAGGTGAAACACCCACTCGCATCATTCCTCCTCCCGTAGTAAGAACATCACCAGAAAGTGAAACTGAATCACAAGAAGATTTCGATCTTGAAGTTGAAAGAGAACGTCTAGGACAAGGGGTTCAAGATGATTTTTCGGAATCTGAAAAGAAATGGACTTAAAAATTTGTATATAAATAAACCCTCTTCCCTCCGACGATTCCCCATATGACTCCGGCGGCCGGGCTCTGCCCGGACCCGTTGTTCCGAGCTGCGCTCGGAAAGAATGTAGCGAAACGTATGAGATACTAACTGGCGGTTACGGGCAGGGGCGCCGGAGGACATAATCCGAGCGTAGCTCGGAACAACGGGTCCGGGCAGAGCCCGGCCGCCGGAGGCATGTGGGGGATAGTGGCAGATTTATATATAAATTAAGAGGAGAATGGATATTCATCAGAAAAAATAATTTCTTGATCTATTAAGGATTGACGAATGGTTGTAATTCGGGACTTTTCTTCAATTGTAAATTCAAATGATGTGGTCTGGAGAGTTCCTAATATATGGAGAACCTTTTCTTGTGATTGTACAGAAGATTTTTCAAGAATTTGAATTAGGCTGGTGATGATGTCTGAGTCACGAAGTTGTTTGAATTTTGGTTGAATTGGTTCAATATGTGTAGCAGAGTGGACTAATGAAAGTGCTCTAAATTGAAGTTTTGAATTATGATTTTTTTCTGATAAAAGTGTTGATACAATTTTCCACCCATTGCATTTTTCAAATTGTTCATAACCAGATGGAGAATGTGCTATTGTGCTGGATAATGCATAAATAGCTTTGTATATTACTTCAAGTTCCTCTTCGGATGGTGATTCACTAGTAATTAATGCTAATAATTCACTAATTGATCCCTGCTTCGATATAAATGCATCTTGACTTTTTGGATTGTTTTGTGTTGCTGTTCCAATGATCCAACATGCCATTTTACGAATAGTTAAGCTTGGGTCCTTTAAAAGTTTTAATAATGGTGGCCATAATCCAATATTTTCAATATTATTTGCATTATCTAAATTTTCAATAAGCATTTCAAAATTATCTAATGCTGTTTCTCTTGATTCTAAACTATTTTCAGTATTGATTGCTACCTCTATAGCTTCTTTCATGAGTGTTGATTCATCTTTAGCACCAAATAGTTGTGCTAATAACTCTGGATCTGGTTTTGAAGGTGGTTCTTGACCTGAAGAAGGATCATAAGAAGCTGATTCAATTGACCATTTTAGAATTTTATCCATTTTGAATATAAATTGGTTTTAGTTTTATTTTTTTTCGCTTATTAATTTTTTTTTCTCTTTATATTTTGTGGTTTTCTCGAGATGCTCATGTTAAATCTTTTGCAGCCGCTTAACAGTTTCTTCGTATAGTCGATCATTTCCCTTTATATCGCATCACCAATTTCTAGAACATCCTAGGGTGTTCCATAGGATAGTTGCAGGATTTTTTGTAGTAAAAGATGTTGAAGATGGGAATGTTATTTGTGAGTATTTGAATAGTGTTAGTTTAATGATTAGTTATTAAATTTAGTTTATTTGAAGGTGTGTGTGTGGTTGTAATCTCATCTGCCAGCTGCTTAAATTTAGATAAGATAGCATCAATATGCAGGTAGGGAAAACCCCTTGCATAGTTGGACCCTGTAAGCAGCCCGCCCGTTGTAATTCTATCGGCTATGTTTCTAAGTCTAACTTAGATATTTTGGATATAGAGGTGGACGGGGTGGACGGGGTGGACGGGGTGGACGGTAGGGTCAATTGTAAATTTTATTAACTAGATATGATTGAATTTATTATTGGGGGTTATAGAGGTAATTAACTAGATGATGGTGAATAGAGAAGGGTAAATGGTAGTGAATAGTGAATATGTAAATTGCTAATAGCAGTGGTAGGTGGTGTTGATTGTTGTTTTCTATATAAATAAGCAATAGTATATATTCTAATCATAACTTTTAAAGATGAATATTAAATAAAGTTAACAGCAGATAGACGTTAATCAGGGGTAAGCTTGTTTAGGAGAACGCTTTATTGATTGTTGTTAGTTCGCACAGTTAACTTAGCGTTAAATTTGTATCCATATTAGTATAGTATGAATTCTAGTAGATTGCTTAGTGAAACCTTAACGTTACTTCTGTTTCATTTTTATCAGGAATTGTGGGGTTAAATTATAGTTTATATGAAATCATCACCGTTGCTAAGAATCATTTAAATTCCGTATTAAAGAAGGTTAAGATTTAGTGTATTGATAAAATCAGGTGATATAATGTACAATAACTGGGGGGATTCTTCATACGCAGTTACTAAGGAATGAGCTTGAGAGCGCTTGCTATGCGGAATGAGATATGCAAAGTAGGTTTGTAAAGGAGCAAATATGGTTTTGCAAATTCCTTCTCTAAATACATACCTTACGTTTAATCCCATAAGAAGGGTTAATACAGCATTCCATAACATATACAACTAGAGTAATTCACTGAACGATCAACCCCACGTTAAATTACGGTATTCTTATCTTGCATAAGGAGGATCTTGAACATTACTACCCAAGTCGAGCAGTGCTAACGTTATTTTACTAACGTTAATAATAGTTAGATTTACAGTTTGATGGTAAATTATTACCTAACTTTACTGTACTAATGGGCTTCTCATGAATATCTTTACGCTAATGTTATCTAATCCACTCTTATCTTCTACTATATTCAGAGCCGTATCCTCGGTTAGGGAAAAGTATTACGCATTCGATTGGCTGAAAATTAATTTCAACTTCCACTCACATGATGAGTAAATTTGAAACAATAAGCGATGAGATTCGATGCGTTTGTGGGTAATTAATGCAAATGCCGCGATAAAAATTTCTCTCGATCGTAACTTTCGAACTCGTATCCGTTACGTTAACATTGTTTATTTTGTTTTATTAAGATTTTATATTAAAAAACTTACCGTTAATTTGGAAATAATTACAATTGTAGGGGGTTTTTAAACACTAACCATATTCTACTGTACTTTATACCAAGATCGATACAATAATTAACATTAATTATAACTCTCATTCTCGAAATTAAAGTAAGTTAACAAACCCTATTGGTTAAAATTAAGATCAGGTGGATAGTTTTAGATTGACGGACGGAGACATAATCAGAGATGGAATAGAGGCGGTAGAAGTGGGGTAGAGGATTCGACTAGATTGAGATTGATTGGAGGAGTGCAGTTATTGGAAAGAATACCAGTTGTTATCAGTACACCTGATAAGAAACATGAACTGTTAATGATTCACTTATCTCAATCAGGTGTCAAAAAATATAAAACATAATGCTAATTTATACTAAAACAATAACTATAAACCTCTATCTTATCCATAACCAGTTAAATTTCCTTCATCATATCCTCTTAATCTCCTTCTTCCGTTATCCCCCACCTCCACTTCTTCCTTGATCAAGTATCATGCAGCTCCTTTTCGGTTAATCCGTCACACCACCTTTTCACCGATTCCTTCTAGATCGAAGGCCAAATACAACCAACCCACGCACTAAGGTTAAGGTTAAACCCCCACATTCTGCACCTAAACGACCCGGCTATAATTTACAAGTTTTCTCACTCATTAATCTTTGAAACAAAATTATACACCATACGGTAATTGAGGTAATATTATTAATATACCCGACACTACGCCGATACTCGGAACCTACAGATATTCTAACTAGAAATTAGGAAATAAAGAATGCCTATCCCAACTAGAGTTTTAAATGGAGGATTTAAATATGGAATGAAGTATGGATTAAGATCGGGAAGAATTTCTCAATCATTTTCCAAATCATTTTCCAAATCATTTTCAACTTCTACATCATTTAAAATGCCTCTTACTTTAGACAAGTTAAATGCAAATGTTGTTGATGCCAAGTACGCTGTACGTGGTCGACTTGCTCTAAGAGCTGAAGAACTTCGAAATCAATTAAAGGCATCACCAAATTCATTACCATTCAAGGAAGTCATTAATGCTAATATTGGTAATCCTCAACAGTTGGATCAACAACCATTAACATTTTTTAGACAAGTTTTAGCATTAATTCAATATCCTCAATTAATCAAACATGAAGCAACCTCGAAATTATTTCAACGAGATGCTATTGAAAGAGCATCGATATTATTAAAAGAAATCGGCAGTGTTGGATCGTATTCTCACTCAAAAGGGGTTCCATATATTCGTAAAAGCGTTGCTGAATTTATTGAAAGAAGAGATGGATATCCATCGGATCCAGAATCAATTTATTTAACCACCGGTGCTTCAGCAGGAGTTACTAAACTTCTTCATATTCTTGCTCATGCTAAAAATGCCGCTTTTCTCATTCCAATTCCACAATATCCATTATATTCAGCAACTGTAACATTAGTTGATTCAGTAGCCGTTCAATATTATCTTGATGAAGCTAACGATTGGGGAACTGATGGGGCTAAAATCCAACAAATTATTAAGGAATCTAAACATGAAGGATTAGAAATTAAAGCAATTGTTGTTATCAATCCTGGAAATCCAACTGGCAGTGTCTTATCGGAGGAAAAGATTGAAGAAATCATTCAAATTGCTGCAAAAGAACATATTGTAATCATTGCTGATGAAGTTTACCAAACCAATGTTTTCAAAGGAGAATTTGTGTCTTTCAAAAAGGTATTACGTAGATTACAACAAAAGGATCCCCAACAATATAATCATGTTGAATTAGCCTCTCTTCACTCCACATCCAAAGGAATGATTGGAGAGTGTGGACAAAGAGGAGGATATATGGAACTTGTAGGATTTCACCCCGAAGTAGAAGAAACAATTTATAAACTTGCATCAATTAGTTTATGTCCACCAGTTGCAGGACAAGCATTAACAGAATTAATGGTTAATCCACCAAGACCCGGTGAACCAAGTTATGAAGAATATTCACAAGAATATAATACTATTTTCAACACTCTTCACGATAGAGCATTTGCCCTCTATGAAGCATTCAGCAAAATGGAAGGTGTTAGTTGTAACCCACCAGAAGGAGCCATGTACTTGTTTCCCCGTATCACCATTCCCGAACGAGCAATCATAGCTGCTAAAAAAGCCGGTTATGACCAAGCTGATGAATTTTATTGTACTTTATTATTAGAAAAGACCGGTATTTGTGTAATTCCCGGCTCGGGATTTGGACAAGAAAAAGGAACATGGCATTTCCGCACCACCTTCCTTGCACCTGGTACTGAATATGCCGAACGTTTTGTACAATTCCACGAAGAATTCATGGACGAATATCGTTAAATATATAAACATTATTACTCTCTCGCTACACATGTGCCTCCGGCGGCCGGGCTCTGCCCGGACCCGGAGCGAGGAATTGGCGTTATATACGTATACTGTACTATAAGAATTTCCTCGCTCCGCGAGGAACAACGGGTCCGGGCGGAGCCCGGCCGCCGGAGGCATGAGTAGGGAGAGTTCATTTTCTATTCATACAAAAATATTTAGTTTATTGGATCATTGTTGGTATGGGGAAAGTCGTTTAGAGTCTGCTAATAACTTGTTCAGTGAAATGCTTGGTAGAAGCAGTACCTTTAAGATCACGAGTGATGTTTTGTGGACCAGAAGCAATGGTGTCAAGGACAGCTTTTTCAATTTGAACGGCTTTGTCAGTAAGACCCATGTGTCTTAACATCATAACAGAAGAAAGTAATAAGGCAGTTGGATTAGCTAAGCCTTTACCGGCAATATCTGGAGCAGAACCGTGAACGGCTTCAAAGATGGAAACTTCATCACCCATGTTACCAGATGGAGTTAAACCAAGACCACCAATTAAACCAGCACATAAATCAGACATGATATCACCATATAAATTTGGCATGACCATAACGTATTCCTTGTATGGAGCTGGATCGGTAACCATCTTTAAACAGGTGCTGTCAATAAGTTCAGTGTGAATTTCAATATCTGGGAATTCTTTAGCAATCTTTTGAGCACTTTCTAAGAATAAACCATCACCAAATTTCATGACTGTGGCTTTATGGACAACAAGAACCTTCTTCTTGTTAATAGAACGAGCATATTCAAAGGCATAACGGCAGGCACGTTCAGATGCAGCTCTGGTGATGAGTTTAATAGATTGAACAACACCTGGAACAACAACATGTTCAATACCAGAGTATTCACCTTCAGTGTTTTCTCTAATTAAAACAGTATCAACATTTTCATAAGGAGTCTTATAACCAACAATACTCTTACATGGACGAACATTAGCAAATAAGTTGAAAGTTCTACGAAGAGTCAAGTTAAGAGAAACATGACCTTTACCAACTGGGGTAGCAAGTGGACCTTTAAGAGCTACCTTGTTCTTGTTGATTGATTCAATAGCATCTTGAGGAATTGAGGTTTTACCATCAACGAAAATTGGAGTAACATCAGCTAATTCCCATTCAATTGGTACTTTAGCAGCTTTATAAATATCTTTAACGGCTTCAGAGATTTCAACACCAATACCATCACCTTCAATTAAGGTAACAGTGTAGTTACCATTTTTGTTTTTAGTACCATCGAAAGTAGCAACAGTAGATGCATTACGCTGAGAGGTTAGTTTAGTATAACGGGTGTGAATAGGTGTGGAATGGATATAAGTAGATGATGATAGGGGATAATCGGCCAAGTTTGGATAATCATAATACTGAGAAGAAGCTTGTAATAGAATCAAATCTTTAAATTATGGATTAATTGATAATTGATTGATATGATTGATTCTAGATTTTATTCAATGAATTGATGAAACAACATGTGTTCAATCGATACAATGAATCTTGATAAAGATTCAACAATGGAATTGAACATTCTCATATATAATCAATCTACTACATCAATTAAATTGCCAATTCAATACCATCTTCAATCAGCAACACTCAATCCACCACCTCTCCTCTCCTCTCCCTCTCCTTTCCCTCCACTCTCTCCTCTCCTCTTCATTACTTACAACCATAGCCATCATTGGTCTGGCAATAGCAGCCCCACGGAAGAATGTTCTTGATGAAAGCATTTTTAATTGAATGTAAACTTATTTAAATTCCTTGAATAAACAAAAATATATAAAGTCCTAAAAGGCTTGTGGTCAAATTTTCAATAAATTGGCTCAAGGAAAGAAGGAAAAAAATATCCGATAACTCTTCACGTTATACAATTGCTTTTTTACAATATTTGAACAAATAAGAACTCAGAAGGGTAAGGGTTTACAATTTTTTCCACCCCGTTGTTTGTAGCACTTGAAGAGCCGATTCGGTCGTATGTAAAGAAGAAGGGGAAACATAGGAGGGAGCGAGGCAGAGTAGGAGGGAGCAGGAGGGAGTAGAAGGAAGCGTAGAAGGGGAAATAAGTGAGGAACATAGGAGCATATGAGGAAGAGAGATATATACATAGATAAGATATGAATATTTAATGATATTATTATTCAATACAATTATAATGTAGAATTAAGAAGTGGGGAAATAAACGGCTTAATATTAAAGATTGAGAAAGGTTGTTTGTTTATCCAAAGAGAGCCAAATATACCCATAGTATAGCATCGCATGGCTGGAGCGGAGAGTCTCTTGTATTGCATTGATGATTGGCTCGGCCTGTAGCACCGTCAAGAAGCATCGGTGCATACAAAGCATAAAAACCATGCACAAAGAATCCGGTTTATGTCCGGTCGGGCATTTAACGATGGATCATCGAGAGTTACGTCAGAGGCAGAGCTAATACAATTATCTAACTGAAGAAGTTAAAAGTTACAGTATAAACTGGACCTTAATAAGAGTATTAAGAT
The DNA here is from genome assembly GCA_030583405.1 of Sugiyamaella americana. Classification (NCBI taxonomy): domain Eukaryota; kingdom Fungi; phylum Ascomycota; class Dipodascomycetes; order Dipodascales; family Trichomonascaceae; genus Sugiyamaella; species Sugiyamaella americana. The sequence goes on from JAJMID010000128.1 coordinate 18,240, forward strand.
TAAAGTAAGCGGTCGATTTAGCAAACCATGATCATTGATACTTGAATACCTTTTCTCACTTTTAAGCGGAGAATATGAGAAACAAGCTGAAAGCGCAGCAGCATCCGGTCGGCGGAAACTAAAAGCCGAGTCGGGTTTCTGCACCAGCATCTAACGGAGAAATTCACGCATTCAGGGTCAAGACCAAACAATGACAGTATGCGTTTACGGACCGAAATAAATAACATAGAAAATAACAGTTGTTCCGGGCCGTAAAAGGCTAGCAAAAAAAAAAAGATCATCAGGAACAATGTAACGGTTTTTTTATCAGCCGTATGATCAGGGTCTCTTCCGCCGATGCCTCCGGCGGCCGGGCGCTGCCCGGACCCGTTGTTCCCCGCTTCGCGGGGAAGAGGTGTACACTTTGTGTAAGTATTAGGATATTCCTCGCTACGCGAGGAACAACGGGTACGGGCAGCGCCCGGCCGCCGGAGGCATAGAGGGGGAAGAATAAACAATATCATTATATAATTAAGTTAAACAGTAGTAAAAAGATTCCAAACACCTTTTGCATATTGAACAATTTCATCCCCTCCTAGTTTACTATCGCCATACAAACGATCTACAAAAGAAATTGGTACTTCTCCAATGGTGAATCCCATTGCACGAGCACGTACCATCATCTCCATTTGGAAAACATATCCTTTAGAAACGGTAGCAGAAATAATTTGTTCTAAGACTGGTTTCTTGTATAAACGGAAACTTCCAGTTAAATCAGAAACATTTGGACGAAGAAGGGTGGATGCTAAGAAATTGGCCCCACGAGATACTAATTTACGTTTTAAATCCCAGCCGTATACTCCTCCATCCCCTTTATAACGTGTACCAGTAACAATATCAAAATCTTGTGTCTTTTGTAAGGCAATGAATTCAGGAATTGCTTCTGGATGGTGTGAAAAGTCTGCATCCATGATAATGACAAAGTTTCCGGTTACGTATTGAAGTCCATGGACGTAAGCAGTTCTACAATTGAGTTAGTATATGGTAAAGTGGTTGTTGCGGAGAGGGATATAGTCACAACTACTACGTTATTTAACTTACCCAAGACCAAGTTTACCAGCACGTGGCTTGAGAATAATGTGATCAGCTCCATAGACACCAATTAATTGTTTGGCAACTTCTTGTGTTCCATCTGGAGATCCATCATCGACAATAACAACTTCCCAACTGAGGGAGCTATAACGGAGTTAGATTGTGTGATAGTGAGATCCTGACGTGACTTACTTTTCAGTGAAGGTTTTAGCAAGGAGCCAGATGATAATTGGAAGATTCTAAGAATGTTAATATGCGCACGCAGAGATAGGGGTGATATGTTGATATACTATCATTCCGCGTCTCGATCTTACCTTTCTTTCATTATATGTTGGAAGAATGACAGAATATTTATTTTCAGACATGATAAAGTGATTCTCAAAAGGTTAATGGATAAATTAGAAACAGATTGAAAGGTGATCAAACGTCAAATTGATTATATTATACTTTGAGTATAAATAATGGCAGGGGTTATTGATGCAATCTGGCAGATTTAAGGATTGTAAAGTGAAATATGCCTGTCTGCCAGCCGTGTGGGACTCGCTATGCAGGGACTGATGAAGATGATTAAAGTGGTCAACATGAGATGACCATATCGGTGGTAAGCGGGTGGTGGTGTTGTGGTTTGTGAGAAGAAGTTTTATAGTTATATTTAGCATATATAAATAAATACTGAAGGTAAATGTTGGCATAATTTACGCTCTTAAAATATATACTAAAATATCCACAATTTTACTTATAAATTATTATTGAAATTAAAAATTCCAATTGATAAGGGTTAGGGTACAGGATAAAATTATCTACAGCATAATAATGGTCAACTTAGAATATCGTAAAGTGATTCCATTAGACCCCCAACTATAGCATTTTATCACGGTTCTACCGTTTAACTTTCACCTTCTCATGTTTTCATTAATACCAAAGAGATTTTCAACTCAACCCTTAGTATTATCTTCAATATCTTTTAGAACAGTTCATTCGTCATCTCATAAATTATATCCCAGAAATACTCCTTGGAAGAGTTTAAAGACAACTGTTGATGAAGTTGAAGCTGAAGATTCAAAACCTTGGGATTATAATAAATCTGAACATGATGAAGTAAAAGATTTATTCTCTGGAATAGAATCAAAACCTGATACTGCTGATATCAACCATGATCATTCTGATTCTGATCATTCATTTCATGTTCAAAGACCTTTTCAATCAGAAACTGATGCTACAACTGCAACTGAAAAAGAAAGATTAATATTCACAAAGATTTTAGATTCTATTCTCTATCAACGAGATAAAGGTAAACGTAAATCTGGGTCAGTAGATAACAGTTCAAAAAGTATTTCTTCATCTCTTCAAGCATTATTTGAAAGTAATGATAATTTAGAGCAAATATCAAAATCATCTAAATTAGATAATTCTTTATTTTCAAGGTCTAATCATCAAAATGTCAAATTAGAAATTGCTACTGAAGATGTAAGGAAAATGCCATTATCTTATAGTTCTCTTATACAAAAGGATTCAAGTCAATTTTCTCAATCTAAAAGTTTACAGATTCAACAAAAGGAAAGAGAGAATTTATTATCAATTATATCTCCTATACTGGATTATGTTGATGATTTGCAAACTGACCAAGAAGTAGTAGATTATTACGTGAAGAATATATGTGATAAATTTACACCTGACTTGATAACTGTAGAAGGAGGTTCAGAATCTGTATCGTCATCTATCTCCCCAACCAACCCTGCTACCCATTTAAACCCTCCTTTAACAAAACAATACCTTCCATTTTATCTGTTGAAATCTATGCAAGTTTTATGTAAATCATTTGATGACCCTTCAGAAGCAATTTCATTGTTTGAACTTTCAAAACGAGTTGGAATTGAATTTTATGCTTGTACCTGCTCAGTAGATGTTTACAATGAAATGCTTAGTATCCGTTGGCAATATTTTAGAGATCTTTACGCAGTAGAGTCTTTAGTATCAGAAATGCATGTCAATGCTGTTCAAGGTAACGATAAAACAGTTGATATTCTAGGATCAATCTCAAGAGATTGTGTTGACGCTAAACATGGTATCCTAGGTATCAATGGTGTTCCACTTTGGACAAAAGAAGATGATGAAAGAGTGAAAAAACTCAATCAATATAGACTTCGCATCACTGCTAATCTTGCATCACTAGAAGGATTCACTATACCATTTTCTACTTAATCCTTAGCCTACTACTACTTGCTCCGGCTACTACCCCGCTTAGGCGCTTTGACAATTGTCTTTGTATATACATAATTTATTAACGACTAACTAATTTATATTAAAAGTTATATTAAAATCTCATCTAATCTTAGATCTTTCGGAAACTTGCCAACCTATTTTTCCGTACTTCGTTAGTAACTTAACCGTTAGTTAGTCTGATAGATTGCCGCATGGATAAATTTAATCCCTTGTAGATCTTTTACTGCTTATACTATCCTCCAACGGCATCAACTCCCGAGCCACCTGCCGAAATTCATTTTATCTTTCTTTAAGTGCCCACAGTACTTTTCCCCGCATTTCTATTTATTGTAGTTATCTTCACTTGCTTTTCAGATCTTGAAAGCTAATCACATCTTAACATATTCTCTGAATCATTTTCCAAACTAAAATTAATTTAACACCAACACCAAGACCCTACTTATATCAATCGGATCAATTCCCCTCTGCTCATCGGCTTCATCTGCACTAATTTAACTTTCGTGAATTTTATATTTTTGATATCTGAAAAGAAAGCTTTTGTCATCTAAATATTAATCATTCATTTTATTCATTCTCTAGCTATGACAACTGATATTGCAAATAATACAACTTCTATTTCAACTATGAATAATCATATTCCTGTTGGTTCTATTCCTGTTGATTCTAAACATAAGGTGGCATCTGCTGCTCCTATACCTATGAAACCTCCTTCATTAGTATCTATATGTGAAAATGCTGCGTCATTAGTTGATAAATATCTTAATAGTAACGAGGATGATTCTCCGCATCGTTTATCTGGTCAAAAACAAGTTCGTTTAAGTATCTCTATTGTTGAAGAAGTATTACAGAATCATGAGTAAGTAATCAAGTAGTCCCCCCCATAATCCCCTCCGAACTCATCCGAACATAACAATACTAACAATCACCTAGTTTAAGTGAAATTGCATTATCATTCAATGGTGGTAAAGATTGCTTAGTCATGTTAATCATATTCTTAGCAACTTTACATTATAATTATAAAAAATCAAACTATACTCAACCACCATTACATAATATCAAAACCCTCCCTTCAGTATACGTCCATTCAGAAAGTTCATTTAAAGAAGTTGATGAATTCGTGCAAGATTGTAGTATAAAATATGCACTTGAATCAGTATGCTTACAAATGGGAATGAAACAAGCGTTTGAAAAATATCTTGGTGATCAACCCGATATTAAAACCATTTTAGTTGGAATCCGTAGAGCAGACCCTTATGGTGAACAATTAAATTATATTCAAAGAACTGATCATGGATGGCCAGACTTTTTAAGAGTACATCCAGTTCTTGAATGGCATTTTGTAGAAGTATGGGATTTCCTTAGATATCTTCAAATTCCATATTGCATTTTATATGATCAGGGTTATACGTCTTTAGGAGGCACTAACAATACTGCTAAAAATCCTTATTTAGAAACTGGTGCTGTTGGAAAAGATGGTCGTCCTTTATATAGACCAGCATATGATTTAACTGATGATGATAAAGAAAGATCGGGTAGACTTCAATAGTACTTATAGATATTCGTTATATAGACAATGAGAGCATTTAATGAGGTAATTTTCCTTCCTTCCCTACGATGCCTCCGGCGGCCGGGCTCTGCCCGGACCCGTTGTTCCTCGCAAGCGAGGAAATAACAACCATATGGTTTAGTATTCCTTACTTACTTTAATAGAATTGTTACATTAATTAATAAATACAAATATATAATGGTCATTAACTCATCGACGTCGTTTCTTTGGTCGTTTCTTTGGTCTAACTGAATGGTTTTCAAGTGATTGTTGTTCTAAACGCTCTAGTTCTGAATCATCTAGATCGGTCATAGGACTCATTTCTCGGCGAATACGAGATCCAATCCATTCCTTTTCTTTAATATCTGTTCCATCAATATCAAAGTTAGATAGAATAGGATGTTCAGATTCTTCTCCGATTACTGACAAACTACTGCAAACATTGAGGGCTTTATTAAATCTTGTTTTAAGCCATCTAGGTGCAGTAATTGGTGGTTTTGAATTGCTAAAGTATTCTTCTATTGCAATGGAAAATTCTAAAACTGATTTGAATTGTTGGTTAGTTATCTTCTGTTGAATGGTTGATGTATCGATACTATCAGGAACTTTAATCTTATCATTTACTTCTTTCCAGATATCATTGATAATTTGAATTTCTGGAAAATAAACCCGGTTTATAATTTCATCCTGAATATTGGTCTTACTAAGTTTCATTGTTTCTCTTTGAAGAATATTATTTGATTGTTCTTTGAAAATTTCAAGTGCTTGAAGAAGTAATTTCTTCTCTTTAATATCTTCTCGAAGTTCTTCTATTGATAATTCATTTGATTTACGTTTAGGCTGAACTTCTAATGCAATTTGAAGTCGTTTTATAAGTGCTGCTCCCCTTTTCAATCTTCTTTTAAGGGCCCAATATCTGCATACTTCTAATAAAAAATGATCAACATATTCAACTATAGAAAATTTATTATTCATAATTGATGATATTTTCTTTACTATTATATTAGGTATAATTGGTGTACCTTCTTCAGTTCTCCAAGGCGTAGTGCTTGTACTACTAGTTATTATATCTTTACTTTTAGGTACACTAACAGCTTTTTCTCGTAATTCTCTATAATATTGTTGAGTTGCTTTAATATGAGATTGTAAATCTATACTTTCATTATATGAACTTGGAGAATGCTTCTCGCAATAAACAACCATTGAGGTAGGATCATGAATAGCTCCTAGAATACCTGTTTCCATCTTCATATATAATTTGGCTCTTCTTGCACATGTTGGATGAAACGCTTGAAAACAATTTTTATTTACACATTGAATACATGCACCATATTTTTGCTTACAAATAGAACAATTTAATTTCCATCTACCTTTTGGAATATCTTTCAATCCTATTATTGGTTCCATATATGATAAATTTGCAATCGATGTCTCTGGAATCCATAATGAACATAAAACATGTGCCCAATGTTGAGTATCGGTTTGCTTAAATGCCCCAGATTTGTTGGGACAAAAGATACAATTAGCACGTAGTCTACGTGATACAGAACATTGCCTACAAAGCCATTGACCTTCAGGAATGAAAGGTACTCCATAACAATCTTGATGAACTGCTATATCACAACCATCACAGAAAACAATTGCATTACTATTGTCGCATTCGGAATCATCACAAATAATACATTTTTCATCAACATCAGGATGATTAATTGAAGTTGGTATTGATGAATCAGCATCTGTTGGAAGTGGTATTATATCTTTTTCAACAATATTCTTCTTCTTTGCTGGCATAAGTTTTTCAATTTTAAACCATTCAATTTCAATTAAAGTCATTGTAATTTCAAAGATTTCTCTTGAAATAGGTGGTAATGGGCGTTTTTTGATGATGTGATTTTGACGTTTTCTGTTTAAGAGATTGAGGAAATGTTCATCTTGCTCATCCATATCATATTCAACAGGGTTTAATGGGAGTTGAGGCTTATTATCAGTTTCATTTTCATCAACTGTGGACTGATCTATCGTAACAAAGGTTCGGATATATGAATCAGGAATGGTGAAAGAATCAGATTGAGCATAACCAGCTGAGATGAGAGATTTATCCGTTAACTTTATAATTTCTGGTCGTTGAATGATTCTATATGATGAATTAGTAGTAGTTGTAGGTGTAATAGAAGTATTATTAGTCGATGTATTCCTATCAGATCGTTTATCATTCCCACTATTAGTGATAATGCCATTAATTCCATCATTATATTCATCATCTGGTTCACCGTCAGGTTTATTGTTAACTTCAGCATTATTTTCACCATTTGCCCCAACTGCCTCATCTTCATCTTCTAAATCGTAACTAATTGGTTCTCGATAATTTGGAATATCTGAGGTTCGAGTTGATCTTCTAAGAGATGATGCTTCATTGGAGGATCTAGTTATTCTTACACGACGATTATAATTATTATCATTAACATTAATATGACCACCACTGATACCATTCCCTATATCTTCTTCTGCTTCTTCTCTGCTTTCACCCAGCCCACTATTCAACCTTGTCCTTCTAGAAATTATATTATTAACTGTTGCTTGACTTCCCCATATTTCCTTTTGAGTCCTACGTCTTCTTTTTCTAATAGCACGTCCTGTATGAGGAGGTGATTGAGAAGAAGAATGTGACGCCTTTGGAGTACCATCTATACCATTATGACCACTTTCTCCCTGAATTTCAATTGAACTACAAGTAAAATCAATCACTAAAGGAATTTTAACATTTAAGCTTGGATAAATTTCATCATAAGCACATTCAGCACGAGGTTTATCACCAGTTATAATAGTTGGCTGTAGAGTCTGGCGAATTCTTCTTCGACGAGCAGATGACATGCGTAAACGAGGTTTTAGATGATTTCTTTCTAATTTTCTACTTTTCGTTTCCCCCCCTTTCCTTCGCTTCTATAAACCAAATTAATAAGTAAAATTCCTCTCTAATTAATATAAATATGAATAATTGATTTCAATTCTAAAATGTCGTCGATACTCGCGTCTTTAACGCGGAGGTCATTAGGAGTCCTATTCATTAACAATACCGAATATATGCTTATAAAAGATGTATTAGGGTAACGCAATTATTAAATGCTTGTTAGATATGATGCTATGCAGATGGGACGAAAAAGTCAATCAACTTCACCACTTCTACCGCTTACCAGAATATCAATATCTTCACATCCTCATATCACATTAACCTGCCTAAAATGGATTATCAAAATAGAGTTGGTTCTAAAAAGGGTGGTGGTGGAATGGCAAGCTCAAGTGCCGAGAATGCCCACAGAAGAGAAAGATTACGACAATTAGCATTAGAAACAATAGATCTTGATAAAGGTAAGAATAACTTTTTCCCTAAACAAATATATGTTTACTAACAATTTAGATCCTTATTTAGTTAAGAACCATGTGGGGATATTTGAATGTAGACTTTGTTTAACAACTCATGTAACAGATGGTTCATATCTTGCACATACACAAGGCAAAAAGCATACTACAAATTTACTACAGCGTCAAGCATTAGAAGAGAAACAGCAGAAGCAGAAAATAGATCCTAGCACTGGCCTACCAATCGGAGCAGTTGCTGGAGCATCAGCTATACCTATTAAGAAAACAATTAAAATTGGTCGACCTGGTTATAAAGTTACTAAAATACGAGATCCTGTAACAAGGCAAGTTGGGTTACAATTTCAAATTAAATATCCTGAAATTGGATTAGATGTTATACCAAGATATAGATTTATGAGTGCGTTTGAGCAAAAAGTCGACATGCCTCAAGATCGTAATTATCAATATTTATTAGTAGCAGCAGAACCATATGAAACATGTGGATTTAAACTGGAATCAAACGAAATAGATCGATCTCCAGGAAAGTTCTGGACTTATTTTGATAAAGATACAAAAGAGTATTTTATTCAATTGTTATATAAAAATAAAATTCGTTCGTGATATAACGGTTAGTTGTTGGTTTTAATCTGTTGGGCTCGGCCCAATCATGATAAGGAAAGAGTACAGTAGCTCGATACACCCAGTTTGTGGGAACGTAAGTAGAGGACTTTCACCTCTTTGTCTCTTAATTACAAAAATAAACATATTAATTTTTAAATACTTTTAGATTATATAATAAATAGATTCCTACACATACTTCCTACCCATACTTACTCGCTAGCTCTTTTATATTCAACATATCCAGTATTATCATACGGATCAGTAGCATAAAAGGTAGAACGGTCATATGGAGTTAATTCAATCTTCTTTTCGAGTCTATCAACAAGATCAGGATTTGAAGTAAAAGATCTACCAACCATAACAATAGTTTTATCATCTTCATCAGCAACTTCTTCTGCAACTTCTGTTAAACCACCAGATTTTACAAGAACTCCTTGCCAAATATTACGAGCAAATTCATTACTACCAGAGCTTTCAACATCAGAATTACCAACTACTCTTGGTTCTACTAAATCAATGAATGCTAATCTGTTACCACCTTGACCACGTTTCTCAAGTTCAGAAATGACATACGAATATTGAGGAATAGGACTAACACCATATTCCACTTCACCAAAAGTACTCCAAGGAGCAAGTCTAACAGCTACTCTTTCAGCACCAATTGCTTCAACTAAACCATCAATAACTTCAAGAATAAACCGAGCACGATTTTCAATTGAACCACCATACTCATCGGTACGATTATTAGTATTCTCATGTAAAAATTGATCAGGAAGGTAACCATTAGCACCATGAAGTTCAACACCATCACCACCTGCAGCAACAACATTCTTAGCTGCTTGAGCATAAAGTTGAACGTATTCCTTAATTTCATCTTTAGTTAAAGGACGAGGAGTAACACCCGTTTCTTTAGTTGCGATATCAGATGCTGAAACAACACCAGAGGTAATACCATCTTTTTCCAAAACATTAGGTAACGCAACTCTACCAAGAGCCCATAATTGAGGGAAGATAAACGATCCACTACTATGAATTCCATCAAAAACGGTTCTAAAAGCATCAATTTGCTGCTGATTCCAAATACCTGGAACACCATCATACCCACCAGCCTTAGGAGAAATAAGAGTAGCTTCACCAACAATTAAAGTACCAGCCCTTTCAGATCTTTGCTGGTAATATTGAGTATAAGCTTTTGAGGGAATATGATTAGGAGCTCTGAATCTACTCATAGGAGCCATTGCAACCCTATGTTCAAGAGTAACATTTCCTACTTTGATAGGAGTGAATAAAGTTGGAGTAGAAGTAACAGTCATTTTATGTAAATATGATTAATATTAAGAATGAATTGAATGATAATGATGATAACCACAGGAATAGATGAGGAACACCATATATTTATATTAATTGGAACACCAAAAGATAGGTGATATCAAACATAATTATTAAGCTTAATAATGAATGGTGATACTTCAGAAATACTTGAAATAAATCATCCAATGATGTCATGTTATGAACCTTGAACAATCATTGCAGCATGAGCGTTTGAATCTTGAATCTTATCTCCGATACTTCAGGTCCTAAGCCCAGTGTGAATTACTTCTAGAAGTAGCTGCTTATCCAATCCTCGGCTAACTGATTTTGATATAACAACTTTGTCCCTGAAGTTCTAAAATGGACCCCCTGAGTATCACCAGTGGGCATCCGTTTCTACCGTTAACCCCGCTTCTGAAACAGGTTAGTGATGGCTTAACTCCACGGCGGATTTTTGCTACGCGGAGATTAAAAAAGCTTCTATGCATATTCCCTGCATGAAAAGACCGCGGTGCCCACCTTTCCCATCGTTCTATGTAAACATTATAGGCCCTTTAAAAGTATAAATAGAAGTTAATTGTCCTGATGATAAAATTATTCTTCGCTATCATTCAATATTATATTATCATTTAATTGACTTGTAAATCATCTTTCAACTTTACTTTTAAACTTCATAACTATGTCATCTAACACCGTTTACTTCGTCTCTGGTGGTAACAGAGGTATTGGTCTTGCTTTAGTAAAGAAACTTTCCTCTATTGAAAACTCAACCGTTATTACTACTGCTCGTAATGTTGAAAAATCGTCTGATCTTCAAGAATGGATTAAGGAACACTCTAATGTTCATGCTCTTAAATATGATGCCGCTGTTCAATCTGATGCATTTGAGTTAGCTACTCAAATTGAAAAAGTTGTTGATGGTATTGATGTATTTGTAGCTAATTCTGGTACTGGTGAAACTCCAATGTCTGTACTTGATACTCCAATTGATTCTTGGACTCGTCTTTATAATATCAATGTCCTTGGTCCAATTGTACTTTTCAAAGCATTGTATCCATTATTACTTAAACGTGAAACTCGTAAAGTTCTCTTTACTAGTAGTTCATTAGCATCTCAAGGTGATATGACTATAGCTATAAGCTCTAGTTCTTATGGTCAGTCCAAGTCTGCGTTAAATTTCACTGCTAAAGAATTAGCCCTTGAACTAGCCGAAGAAAAGTTCACTATTGTTCCTATTCACCCAGGTCTCGTAGCAAGTGATATGGGAAGTGAATATGTAAATAGACTTGGCGATAAATCTGCTGAATTTGCTGACGTACTTCGTAAGTCTGTTATGATTACAACTGAGCAAAGTGCAAGTGCTATTTCTGATCTTATTTCAAGTATTACTAGAGAAGATAATGGTAAATTCCTTAGTTATGATAAGACTGTCCTTGCTTGGTAATATATTGCATATATTTCTTTATTTATTATATATTTATATAGTTATTTATTAATTAATTACTTTAAATTTTTAATTTACTTTGTACTATTGCCGATAGCTTTGGCTATTGCTTTATAGAAAAATTATGACTAGCAACCTCAATAAGCTCATTCTTTTGGGATAAGTGAATCTTCTGTAATTCATGAATGTAAGATATAAGATACTAACATAGTTTTGATATTACCTCTAACCTAACACTTTTCAGCATAATTAGCTCCTTAAACTACCTATATTCCTTTGGTAATTTGTTTCTTACTTCTTTCGCTTGATGAAAGTTATTCATTCCCTGCTAATGAACTTTTACCATTGATTTACAACAATCATGAAATTCTAACTTAGAATTCGTTAGCAAATGATCCAATCAATCTTCAGAGATCTGATGATATTCAGAATATTGTTCAGGTAAAAGACCTTCGAGATGCGTAAGAAACTACATTAATATAATGATCATTGTACATAACTAAGGGGGATCTCGGTATTGAGAATTAAGTAGTAATAGTGTCTATTTATTTAATTGATTTTATTATCAGCAGAACAAGTGCTACTTATATACATATGTAACGGTAACGATATTATCTATAACTTATTGATAGCACTGATTCAATCTTATTGTTAAACAAATGTATGAGCATACTATCTATGAAGGAATAATTCATAACTACCAAGGGATTCTATATCTCGGGATTTAATTACTTGTGAGATATTCCTTTTCTTGGTGGATGGGGATTCATGTTGAAGGTCGTAAAGGTAAAACAAGTTAAATAATGCAGTTGGGTTGATTGATGCTGTAGAGATGACCTTTTCAAGTAATTCAATAGCTTTAGTTAAGTTTCCATCATGAAGATATGATACAGCAAGATTGTTTAATGCTTCAGTTTTTTTTGAGTTAATTTTGTCTGCTTTCTCTTCACTCTTTCCAACACCTTCTTCTAAATACTTTTCTAATAGATTTACAGATTCCGTTGTATCTCCATCAGCTAATGAACATGCTGCTAATGCTAACTCTTTTGAATATTCTTCTGGTGATAATTGAAACCATTCTCTTGCTGATAACGTATCTCCTATCATAAGATAAATAAATGCTAAACTAACAGTTACTTTATGACCGAATTTTATATTCTCTTCTCCTCCAACTTTTTGAGCAGTATAATATAAACTTTTTAAATGATCAATAGCAGTAATACTATCTCTCATTCCAACTAATGTTGATGCAATATACAACCCCAATTCTCTTAAACGATTATCCCAAGTCAATTTAGATTTATAAATACCATTACCATCCGCTTCAATACTTTTAGCTCTCTCACCTTCAATTCTTGCTTCTCTTGCCAATGCATAATATCTTGTTAGTCCATTCTGAGTATCACCTCCTGCCCATACTGGTACTAAAAATAATCTTAACTCCCATGGTACAATACTAGTACCATCCTGTAATCTATATTTTTCACCAGAAGCATCCCCTAGTACTTTTGCTTCAACTCTTACAATTCTCCCTAATCTTGCAAATATAAGACTTTTCATTCTAATTCCCCATAATCGAAATATAGTTTCATAATCAGTTTTATCATCAATTTGAACTAATAGATCAGCTGATTTTCTAGCTGCCGCTATATAATGTTTTTTCTCTAGTAATTCATCAGAAGTATATTGTGCAAGAAGAGATGGATCCAATCGAAATTCAATAGGAATTTCCTGGAATTAGTTAGTAGAAGAGAATTGGAAGTAGGGGATTATACTATACTTACTTGATCAACAATAGGTTGAAAACACGCTGGATCAACTAATTGTGAAAGATCTGGTAAATCATTATGTCTATGACTAAGTTAGCTAGCAATTACTTTACAAGGTAGCTATTTAGAACAAGATTACACTGTTCCTAGCCGAGTATTTCAACCATACCGAAGATTAACTTCTTCTTCCAAAGCCAAACTTACAAGCTCATTGTCAACGATACCAAATAAATATTTACTTCATGATGAGATCACTTAGAGGTAATCCTATAGATAAGCGTCAAAACCGGGCGGTTATGTAGCAGTGGGGTGCGTCGGTATTCAACTTTCATGCTTGAAGGGAGAAGAATAATGAATAGCGATGTAAACATTATCACGTTAGTAAATAAAATCTTAGAAATAACACTGTATATAGTAAATAACACTAGCTATCTTTATTGAAATCTCAAAGAGAAAGCTTTAAAAAGACAACATAAGAAGCATAACTCCGAGCGTAGCTAGGAACAACGGGTCCGTGCAGCGCCCGGCCGCCGGAGGCAGTGAACGGAGTAAAATTTCATATCTTCATAAATTATTTTTTCAAAATAGTAACAACATCTTCATCCATAAGTACATGAGAGAGACCGACATGTTGAGGTTGATGCTTAACACTACGACCATAAACAACCGCATTTTTAAAATCTTCAACTAAAGATTTATGAATAGAATTACAGAAATCTTCAACAGTACAATGATTTTGTCTTAAAACAATTGGTTGTTCATAATCAGGTAATTGACCTTTTGGTTTTGTATAAACTCGTACGAGGTTTAATTTATCCCACATAACCTCGAGTAATTCATCGAGATTCCAACCATTTTCAGAAGAAATAGGTACAGCATTTGGAATTCTATAGAGTAAATCAAGTTCTTCAATTGAAATAGAATCGATTTTATTCAAAACATAAATAACAGGAATATATCTTCTGCTTGGTGCTTCAAGAACATCAATAAGATCATCAACTGAAGCATCACATCTAAAGGCGATATCAGCAGAGGAGATTCTATATTCAGACATTACTGCTCTAATTTCATCATTATCAAGTTTTGTTAACGGAACAGTATTAGTAATATTAATACCACCTTTATCCTTTTTACGGAATACAATATTTGGTGGCTGTCTATTAATTCTTATACCAAAACCTTCCAATTCTCTTTCAATAATTTTTTTATGTTGTAAAGGTTTATTAACATCTAAAACAATAAAAATCAAATTACAAGTTCTTGCAACAGCAATAACTTGTTTACCTCTACCTTTACCATCTTTAGCACCTTCAATAATCCCTGGTAAATCCAACATTTGGATCTTGGCTCCTCTATATTGAATAACACCTGGTACAGTTGTTAAGGTTGTGAATTCATAAGCCGCTGCTTCACTATGAGTACCAGTAACTTTACTCAATAATGTTGATTTACCAACTGATGGAAATCCAATATAACCAACTGATGCAACACCAGTTCTTGCAACATCAAACCCAACTCCTGCTGGTCCTCCTCCACTACCTGATGGTCCTGCTAATAATTCTCTCTTTAATTTAGCTAGTTTTGCTTTAAGTTGTCCCAAATGAAATGATGTAGCCTTATTTTTTTGGGTTTTGGCCATTTCATTTTCAATCTATACTTTGTTAGGTTTTGCCTCCGGCGGCCGGGCACTGTCCGGACCCGTTGTTCCGAGCTAAAGCTCGGATTAGAACTTCGTGGGATAGTGCTAGTACTTACGTCCTTGATCTTATCTACGATGGTAGCCATTTTGATCTAAGTTTTTATTTACTCTCCTTATATTATGTATTTAGTTGTTACTCTTGGGTTCACCCTTTTATTTCTTTATTTACAACGAAGATTTTTTAATCCTATATTAATCCCCTTCACTTTTGAATCAAAATATTTTTCAAACTTCTTGAATATCAGTTATAATCTTATACCCTCGTTGTACAAAATTTCATACAAATATTTCTTCATTCGAGGGTGAAAAAAAATTATTATTAGCCGTACGCTACGCTGTAGGTGAGAGTTTCTTCGCTAAGTTAATTAATATGGCGGTGACTGTACTGAGTGTAGCAATCAATTCATGCAAGATCAATGCAATAGTAAGTAATACATACATATGACAATAAGATCAAGAGAGAAGAAGATTTGGAATATACTTGTTTAAACTCCTTTGATTATATATGTATTTTGTACTAAGCATTAATTTCCCCTCATATATACTAATTAGCTTAAAAAAGCCAACATAAACACTGCCAATAGACCCTTTTTACCGACTCTAAAGTAGCGATAAATTTTCACGCCTCATGAGGCTCGATTTGAAATATTTCAAGAAGCTTTTTCTGCGTGAGGATTTTCCATTTATTTAAGCAATCACACAATTTTGACAACCGACTAAAGTTACTAGAGATAGTTAATTGAGGTTGTAATAAAATATATCCCTAGAATTTTTCATATTAGGGTGTTTAGTAGTAACTGGCTAATTGTTAGGTAGTTATATTGCAAATCAAGGAGATAGTTATATTACGTCTGCTGATTTGAAACTGGATTTTGATTTAGAAAGAAAGATATCAAAATGGGTAAAAAGTAAGTAATCCGAGCGTAACAGCGGGTCCGGGCGGCGCCCGGCCGCCGGAGGCAGAATCCAGGAAACTAACTGTTTATTTAGAGATAAGAAATCTAAGAAGTTTTTTGATGAAGATGAAGATGATATTTATATGGAGAATACTGGTGAAGAATTTGGATCACCAGCTGCTGGCACACCAGAGCCAGAATCAAATGAAAAGGAAGGTACTCCAGAAGTAGAAGGATCTAAAGAAGCAGAAGAAGGTAATCTTGAAGATGAATTTGCTACTGGTGGTTTACTTGGTGCTTTAAAGAGAACTAGAAAGAGAAAAGATGATAAGAAAGAACAAGAAGAAGCAGAGAAAGCAGCAGCTGCAGCTGCTGCAGCTGCTCCTGTTGTTCAAGTAAAGAGTAAGAAGGAGAAGGAGAGAGAAAAGAAGGAAAGAGAAAAGGCAAAGAAGAAGGCACAAGCAGAACGTAAAATGACTGCTCCAGCACCAGTTGAAAAGAAGAAGGCTGCTACTACTGCTGCTGGTGACGAAAAGGAAGTTGAAAAACCTGCTGCTAAAGCACCTGCAAAGAAGAAGAGTGGTAAATCAGCTATTGCTGCCGCTTTACAAAAGCAGATTGCTGCTAGAAAGGCAGCTGAAGATGCTCAGCGTGCTGCTGAAGAGGAGGAATTACAAAGGATTGAAGAAGAAGAGAGAAGACTTGCTGAAGAAGAAAGATTAAAAGAAGAACAAAGATTAAAGAAGAAGGAAAGGGAAAAGCAAAAGAAGGAAGAGCTTAAAGCTGCTGGTAAATATTTAACAAAGAAACAAAAAGAACAATTAGCTTTACAAGAAAAACGTCGTCAAGATTTACTTTCATCAGGAGTTAAAGTCGAAGGATTACTTGGTGGAGAAGTTCAAAAACCAAAAAAGGTTGTTTATGGAAAGAAGAAGGGAGGAAAGAGACAACAAAGTGAAGAACCAGAAGAGGTTGTTGAAAAGAAGGAAGAAGAAGAGAAGGTTGAAATTGCAACACCTGTTGAAACTCCTGAACCAGTTGAAGCAGCTGTTAAACCAGTTGAAACTGTTGAATCCAAAGATGATGAAGAAGATGCTTTGATTGATGATTGGGAAGCTGCTTTAGATTCCGATGGTGAAGTTAAAGATGATTGGGAAAACCTTCTTGATGAAGAAAAGAAGGCGGAGAAGAAGGAGGAAGAGAAGAAGAAGGAGGAAATTAAAGAAGTTGAAAAGAAAGAAACAAAGAAGGAAGAAAAGACCAATGGTAAAGCTAAAGAATCTACTACTAGTGCTGCTACTCCTGAACCAGGTTCTCTTGATCATGAAACCATTCAAAGAGCTGCTGCTAAAATTGGTAAAAGACAAGCACAAATTAACGAGAAACGTGAAGAACGTCTTAGTAAAGCAATGGCTAGTGCCTCTTCAGCAAATCTCCGTTCTCCAATTTGTTGTATTCTTGGTCATGTTGATACTGGTAAAACAAAACTCCTTGATAAAGTTCGTCAAACCAATGTTCAAGAAGGTGAAGCTGGTGGTATTACTCAACAAATTGGTGCTACTTACTTTCCAATTGATGCTATTGAACAAAAGACTCAAGTTATGAAGCAATTTGTTGATATTCAATATAATGTTCCTGGTTTATTAGTTATTGATACTCCAGGTCACGAATCTTTCACCAATTTACGTTCTCGTGGTTCTTCTCTTTGTAATATTGCTATTTTAGTTGTTGATATTATGCATGGTTTAGAACAACAAACTCTTGAATCCATTCGTCTTCTTCGTGATAGAAAGACACCATTTGTTGTTGCACTCAATAAAATCGATCGTCTTTATGATTGGGAATCAACCCCAAATAATTCATTCCGTGATTCATATGCTAAACAAAAGCTTTCAGTACAAAGTGAATTCCAAGATCGTCTTGAAAAGACCAAAGTTGCATTTGCTGAACAAGGTCTTAATTCTGAACTTTACTTTCAAAATGATAACCTTGCTCGTACTGTTTCATTAGTACCAACATCAGCAATTACTGGTGAAGGTGTACCAGATTTACTTTACTTATTGTTAGAATTAACTCAATCTAGAATGAGTAAACAATTAATGTATTTATCTCAATTAGAAGCAACTGTATTAGAAGTTAAAGTAATTGAAGGTCTTGGTACAACTATTGATGTAGTATTATCCAATGGTATTTTACGAGAAGGAGATCGTATTGTGTTATGTGGTCAAAATGGACCTATTGCAACTAATGTAAGAGCATTATTAACTCCACAACCATTAAGAGAATTACGTATTAAATCTGCTTATGTTCATAATAAAGAAGTTAAAGCAGCATTAGGTGTTAAAATTGCTGCTAATGATTTAGATATGGCAGTTGCTGGTTCTCGATTGTTATTAGTTGGACCTGATGATGATGAAGATGAATTAATGGATGATGTTATGGATGATTTAACTGGTTTATTAGATTCAGTTGATAAATCTGGTAGAGGTGTTTCTGTTCAAGCATCCACTTTAGGTTCATTAGAAGCATTACTTGATTTCTTAAAAGATATGAAGATTCCTGTTATGTCAATTGCAATTGGTCCAGTATTTAAACGTGATGTTATGAGAGCTACAACAATGCTTGAAAAGGCTAAAGAATACGCAGTAATGCTCTGTTTTGATGTTAAAATTGATAAAGAAGCAGAACAATATGCTGAAGAACAAGGAGTACGTATTTTCTCTGCAGATATTATTTATCATTTATTTGATGCTTTTACTGCTTACCAACAAAAGCTTCTTGAACAACGTAAGAAAGATCATGCTCATGATGCCATTTATCCATGTATCTTGAAAACAATTCAAGTTATTAACAAGAGAAATCCAATGATTATTGGTGTTGATGTAGTTGAAGGTAGTGTAAGAATTGGTACACCAATCGCAGTAGTTAAAACTGATGAAACAACTCATGAGAAGCATATCATTAACCTTGGAACAGTTGTATCACTTGAAGTCAATCATAAATCTACAGATATAGTTAAGAAAGGACAAACAAATGCTGGTGTTGCAGTAAGATTAGAATCTCCATCAGGACAACAACCAACATGGGGACGTCATATGGATGAATCTGATCCACTTTATTCACAAATCTCAAGAAAATCTATTGATACTCTTAAAGATCCTGCATTTAGAAATGATGTTGCCCGTGATGATTGGTTATTAATTAAAAGTTTAAAACCATTATTTGACATTAAATAAATATTGTGTAGTTTTTGAAATAAAAGTTTATATTGTATGGTAGATTTTTTTTCCTTGCGACGTCGGGTCCGGGCAGCGCCCGGCCGCCGGTGGCAGTTGTGCGTGAGCGAGTTAAGTATATAGTGATAGAATTAATTAAAGTTGATGATAAATGTTTTATATAGTTGTTTGGTGAAGTTGATATGAAGGTACTGCTGATGGAAGAGGGAATGTACATCCAAATCCATAGTCTGATAACAAGTTGTAACTGGATTTTAGGGGAATATGTTACTTCTATTGATTTCTTCGTCTTTTAGCTGGATCTTTTCTTCTTTTCGTAGGAATTTCATAGTCAATCATAGCGAAAATAACATTTGAATTGAGTATTAGTACCAACCAGGTGTAACCATGTTGTAGAAGAAGTAACGTTGAAAATCATTTGGCGGGAATGATTAGTTTAACAGTAATAACAATTGGCGACTTTTGAGAAAAACACAAGAATGAAACTTGTGAACTGAGAATAAGAAAGAAATACTTGCTGATAGTGATTAATATCTATGATTTAGTGAAAGTTTAATTAGTTGATGCTGGATACTTGATGATATTAAATCAGATCAATAGAGGAAAGTGCACATTTACTAAGATGGAGGTAAATACTGGTATCAGCTAAGGTTGTTATCACACAAATAAAAGTGTAATGGTGAGAATAGTTTTTGATTTCGTATCTGATATTAAACTTCCATAAAGAATTCATGATGCTTCTTGAAGGATAAATAGCTGGTTCTTTTAGCGAGTGGGCATCTTATTAAAAAATAAAGAAAGAGAAACAAACGGGAAGGTGAACTCTTTTTATTAAAAACCAAGCTAATAAACAAACGCGTTTGTCATTATTGTCATAATAATTAATCTCCATAACATAAATTATGTTATTATTGGTATTGAACGTTATGGGATGACGATGTACTGCCTTGTAAGAATACAGGAAGATATGAAGATACCAGCAGCAGCGTACCACTATCACCACTAACACCATTATCATCATTATCAGCACTATTAGCACATTGTAAATAGATATCTAATAAATATTATCATTAAATAATAGAAACGTAGAAAATAATCTTAAAATAACATTAATATTTGTAGTATTATTACTGTATTAACCAAGTAAACAAAATTTCTCGTTTGTACTAATTCCACAATAGGAAATATCAGGGGATAACGGCCATAATAAAGGCGCATCGAGGAGCTGGAATGATTCAAAATGATACTGGAGATATCAGTATCAGCGCTATAAAAGTACAGTAAACTTGGTCAGTTAATCATCTTATATTGACTTATATAGGGTGCTGGAAGGAATAGAATTATTCAGAACGTCGTCTATTCAGCGTAAATTTTTACAGGCAATTTGACGGTCTTCCCATATGTATACATTAGTGTAGATTAATTATATAATAATAGATCTTTTTACATTTTAGTTCATTTTTCTTTTCGTTATTTGTATTGTTTATGTGAGATAAGAAGTTTCTATCCGCTTCTTTGTTGAAATTAATCGTGGGCATAATGCATTTCAGAAATATTATGCGCACCTTGCAGGAGCGAATGTCAGAATCCCATAACCAACATCATCACACAATTTAGAATGAGAATCTCCATAATCTACTCTCTCCTGAATAATAATTATGTGAGTAATGACAATAAAGACCTTTTATTAAAGTGGCGTTTACTTATAAAAGCTGTCCACTTCCTCTTCTCATTCTCTTTTCTCTTCCATTTTAATTTTCACCTTCACTTTAATTATAACTTATAAAAAGATTGAACAATGTTTGATTACTTGATGAAAAAAGCAGCCGAAATGGCTTTTAGTTACATGACTAAATCATTAGCCAAAGCGCAAAAGTCTAATCAAATCAATATTGGTGATATCTGCTCTGATGCTACTATCAAACATCAAACTAGAATTCTTTTGAAATTCATTTTTAGTGCTATTCAAGATGGGATAATTAGAGGTAATTATATGGGCCATGCTTTTGAAGATATTAACCAGTATTTTGATGAATACTTGAAAGAAGCGTATGGAATTAAGGAACTTGAAGGTTTATCAGCTCTTGATGATAGATTTTCACTTTGCGTTGTTGATGGTGATGTGGATATTGCATATGATATTGCAACTTTAGGTGTATTCCGAATTGACTCTGTTTTCTACTGTGTACAAGATAAGAAAGATGATCTCTCATTATCATTATATGAATGTAAAGCATCATTAGCAAATCCTATTGATATTCATGATTGTGATATTGATGAAAGCGAAATTTATAAATGTGATGATGATAGTGATGAATATGATAGTGACGAATATGATAGCGATGATCTTGATGAATATGATATTGATTATGATAATGATAGTATTGATGAAATTGGCACTAACAATGGTGATTATGGAGATTATATCGATTGTTATGAGATCGATGATGGTGATATCAATGACGGTGATAATGATATCTTCTATGAAATTGATGAAATTGATATCAGCGATGGTGATATCAATGGTGGTGATATCAATGGTGGTGATATCAAAGATGGTGATATCAAAGATGGTGATATCGACGACAGTGATAATGATATCTTCTATGATATTGATTATCAACAAATAAACAAAGATAATTATAGTTTACATCAAGAAGCGCCAGCAATTATTTTTGATTCTGTTCATATTGTTACAAAAAGATGCGATCATTCAAAGTCATTAACTAAAAGAACTACTAAAGGAACTACTAAAGGAACTACTAAAGGAACTACTAAAGGAACTACTAAAGGAACTACTAAAGGAACTACTAAAGGAACTACTAAAGGAACTACTAAAGTAAAGATCATATCAACATATTCTCCATTACTATTAAATCATAACTCTTCATCTACTATTATACTACAAGATGAATCTAAAAGAGAAAACCAATTTCATTCCACCTTCAGAACCAAGCTCTCCAATGGGTCACTCAAACGTAACTTGGTATCTCCAAATTATCACCTACTAGGAGGTACAACCTATCATGGAACTCAATTAATAAGGATAATGACAACATTAAACAGAAATTCTAATTCACAAAATCAACTACTACTACTACTACTACTACTACTACTACTACTACTACTACTACTACTACTACTACTACTACTACTACTACTACTACTACTACTACTACTACTACTACTACTACTACTACTACTACTACTACTACTACTACTACTACTACTACTACTACTACTACTACTACTACTACTACTACTACTACTACTACTACTACTACTA
>JAJMID010000129.1:0-40089 GCA_030583405.1 Sugiyamaella americana
CAACGGGTCCGGGCAGCGCCCGGCCGCCGGAGGCATGTGGCAGTCGTCGTCGTCGTCGGTTTGCGGTTGGCGGTAGGAGTTCAGGGGTAAAAATACAACCGCCGTATAAGGTACGCGCCTCACTGGTTTGTCTCATTATTTCATAATATCGCCAATTCTATAGTTTACAGTGTTACGTTAATGTTAATAAATGTATACAATTATTAAATTTTCTTTTTCTTTTTCTTATATTTACGGATTAATTTGAGTTTGGATTTTGAATTTTTTTGTTTTTGTTGTTCGCTTTCTTGTTTAGTTGTTGTATTGGTGGTTTTCTATCGTGTCGCTCATATTCAGTTTAATAGATAGTAGTATCGTGGTTTTTATCATATTCTTGTTGTTTTTTGGTGTTCTTCTATTCGTTTGAAAATCATGCCTAAATCTACTGACAATCAAAGTTCTGAAACTATAATTCACAATGCAGGGGCGTATAGTATCTCTGAAATCAGTGAAATAAGGGGCAACCTATCAATGGATAGTAACTATAAAGATAGCTGTAAAGAAGAACTTCGAGGTGATACCGTTATAATTGGTGATAACGATGGAGGTCAATCAAAGGACAATCAAGAGAAAGTCCAGTTTTATTCAAAGGAGCCCGAGTTTTTTTCAACTCTTGATGGCAAGAATCCTTCGAAAAAGATTGGTAAGGATAGGGACAGTGAAGGTGAAGGAGGTGAAGGTGAAGGTGAAGAGAATGAAGCAGTTGATATGGTTAATCTAACAAATAAGAATGAAAGTAAAGAAGTACAGAATAATTATAAACATGAATTACCAAATGAAGGATCTTATCAAGATGCTAATGATTTGAAAAATGAAAAATCCATACCGTCAATTGAACCCAAAACTACTATTTCTAAAATTGTTTTACCAGAGCTTGTTTCTGTATTTGAAAATGATGACTTTGATTCACAAACCATTGTAGAATCACATAAAGATGAAGAAAATGAAGGAACAAATGAAGAAAAGAAGTCTCTAAATGCTGATGATACATTATTAGGATCAATTAATGAATCAGAGGAGGATTATGAAAGTGAATTAAAAGATATTTTAGGATCAAGAGAGGTAATTGTAGATGATGAAGTTGAGGAAGAGGGAGTTAAAGAGGAGGGAGTTAAGGAAGAGGGAGTTAACGAGGAGAGAATTAAGGAAGAGGGAGTTAACGAGGAAGGAGTTGAGGAAGTTAAGAAAGGTAATAAAGTAGATGCTAAAGAAGTGGAGGGCGAAACAATTACTGAGTCACTTAATGATACTTCTACTCAACCTGTTGATGAAGCTCTTCTCCCAGTTCAAGAATTAACCGGTAATGATATTAAAGAAGTTGATGGTATCCCCAGTAATACCAGTAGTAACTCTATTAATAAAGAATTCACTCAGAATCTCCCTGAATCTCATTTAGAAGAAAGTAAAGAAATTGAAGAAAGTGGAAAACCTACTACTACTGAAAAAGAGACTCAATCTTTAGCTGAATCTGATTCTACAGCATATCAAACGCCTAGTATCCACAGCATTCATGGTAAAGAAGGGGAATATAAAGAAGAGAAAAGTAAAGAAGAGAAAAGTAAAGAAGAGAAAAGTAAAGAAGAGAAAAGTAAAGAAGAGAAAAGTAAAGAAGAGAAAAGTAAAGAAGAAGAAGCTCAATTAGTAAAAGAAGAATTGATAGAAGTTTCAACAGCAGGAGATAAAGAAGTTACCATTAATAATACAGTAGAAGAAAAGGAAGAGAAAGAGGAGCCAGTTAAAGAGGAGGCTGTAGTAAAGAAACAGTCAGTTGAAAAACCTGCTGAAGAACTTGTTGCAGAGCCTGTCGCAGAGCCTGTTGAAAAACCTGTTGAAAAACCTGTTGAAGAACCTGTTCAAGAACCTGTCGCAGAGCCTTTTGAAATCCCTGTTGAAGAACCTGTTGAAGAACCTGTTGAAGCACCTGTTGAAGCACCTGTTGAAGCACCTGTTGAAGCACCTGTTGAAGCACCAGTTGAAGCACCAGTTGAAGAACCAGTTGAAGCACCAGTTGAAGAACCAGTTAAAGTAGAAGATAATAGAGTGGCTGAAGAACAAACAGACAATTCAAAAATTAAAGAAGAGCTAAATGAAGAAGCTACTGAATCTGTTGAGCCAAATAAGGTACTTGAACAGTCAATTGAAGCAGGAAATGAAGAATTGGAAGTTGGATTAAAGAATCAAGAAACACCTTTAAAGGAGAATGAAGATACAGCAACTAAGGATATTAGTGAATCATCAAAAGAAGGCAATGTTCCATCATTATCAGAAGTAAATGTAAGACCTAAAATTAGCGAATCTAAATTAGAAACGGTTCCTTCTGAATCAAATGACGCAGAAGTATCTAATGCCAAATCTGTCGTTAAACCTTCTGAAGCTGAGGAAACGGATGCTCTATCCTCCAACGCCAAGTCTTCTGTTGCGTCTCAATCTCAAGTTGAATCTGCTAAGAAGGACGTTTCTTCAACTAGTGCAACTGATGTGGCTGTTTCCAGTACCACTTCTAGTAATGCTGCTACTCCTCCAGCTAACACCACTGTTAGTAGCAGCACTCCCGCTACTACTACTACTACTGCTCCTGCTGCTGCTGCTAAGCCAGTTATTGATAGAGATACTGTTTATTTGTATACATCTCTTACAGCTGGTGGATATCATATCATGCCAGATACAATGAGATTAGGAACTATTCTTAAGGCAAATGATATTGAATATGAATTGGTTGATATTGCAACAAATGAAAGAGCAAAGAGGATTTGGAAATATCGTGGTATTGCAAAGGGAAAGAAATTACCAGCAGTTGTTAGAGATGATGAAATAAAAGGAGATTTTAAAGAGATTGAAGAAGCGAATGAATTTGGAGAAGTTAGAGATGTTGTTTATGAGGAGTTTTAAATGTGTTTATGAAATAATTTATATAAAGGAATAAAGGATTATAATTCCTCGCTTGCGAGGAACAACGGGTCCGGGCAGAGCCCGGCCGCCGGAGGCAGTGTAGGGAGTGCGTAATAGTGGTAGCGTAGATGGTAGGGTTGTATAATTAGTATATAAATGGTTATGTGTGTTAACAGTTCTAAGGGTTGTAGTTTATTATGTGTAAACCTCTGAAGGAAGTAGTAGTTGAAACAGCTGGTATGGTTAGGGGAGGATAGCGAGAAGATATCCCGTTAGGGTATTTAGGAAAGGTGCAGTAGAGTGTATAGAGTGGAAAATTGGATAGTTTAATTAAGGTCCGAATCTAAGACGTGCCGATATTCCTATATTTCAATTTAGAATTGAATCATAATCGTTAACGATATATATATGAAGCGAGAGGTTTAGATAACCAAAGTAACAGTTTTGGCAGTGATTGAAATGCATGCAGGACAACCAAGATTCTGCATGTCAGTGGATCTTGGTAAATTCATGATGTCCGCGGAGTTAACAAAAGACCTTTGTGCTTAACATTCCTGGATTATTTCACGGTAGGTAAGATAATTGCAAGTGAAAGCGTTGGATATGCTTAGATTGACAGGATGGTGATATCGCAATCCCGATAATATGGATTAATATTGCAAAGAGGTATAATTTTACCTTAAGCTGATGGTCATAACTAAGAATTAGTAAGTAGAAGTGATTAGGGATGAACTAACATAGCTAGATTGACCTGGATCTGGATCAGAATGTAGGTATCGTAATCCCGATATTAGATGAGCATGACAAAGATGTAGGAATTTACCTTAAACTGATGTTTATAACTAAAGAATTAGTAATTGGGAGTGATTAGGGATATACCTGGATCTAGATCAGAATATAGGTATCGTAATCCCGATAATAGATGAGCATGCCAAAGATATCTAAATTTTTGTTATCTATAGATATACCATTTGTAAGACAAAATTGCTGTTAGAAACGCGCTATTAGTTTAAAAGTTGTACAGTATAATTTCAATATGCAGGGACTTTGAGACCTTCATAGATGTCATAAATCTGCGTATTTGCTTACACTGGCTTATGTCGATGGAGGGTTGTACTTGGCTCTAGCTCCAGCGATATTTTCACGAGGATTTCTTCTCCTGGTGGTTTTAACTCATGGGTGAAAGGACTGATAATGTTCCCGGTTTCATCTATGAGTAGGATATTAATTGTACATCGAATTAAGTATCAATCGACGATTGAATTTTATATATATATACCCATGCATATGTATATATAACGTTACATATAAAGTACTATGTATACGTGCTATATATATATTAATTAAATTAATTATAATTTAATTATTAATATATACATATAATAAATTGCACATATATAGATAATATAGATTAATTAACTGATTTTTATCGAGGTCGAGTCGTTCGAAGTTACGAACTCTACTATATATAGATGCATGTATAATGGGTTGTGGGCCGCCTTTAGAAGTTCACGTAGGTTAAGTTCCGAATTAAAGATGGAGAAAAGTAACAGCAATGGCAATATGTTGAAGCAGCTTCAAATATATAAGAAGAGCCGAAAAGAACGATGAAAGCTAATTAGATATTACAAGTTAGAGTGGTATCTTATTGCTTGCTTGGTTATTACTTAACGGTTACCTGCATAGATCGACGGCTGATTGCCTATCCATGATAGTGGTTAGGGTATATAGATAAGATAAGAAGTGCTGTCTCATCAAGATCAATTATATATAGAAATAGAAATAATAATAGTATAATATAATAAAATATATAAATATTTAAAATATATAAAGATAAATAAAATAAATAATTCTAATCTAATAAAAAAACCCCACCCCAGCCTATCTTACAGTATGAGATCCGAAAATTAAATCCATCAAGACTATTACTGGTGAACAAATTATTCGGATTATTACAAAGATAGCTTGAATTAATGAAAAGAGATAGTAGCCAAACCAAAGAATACCCAAGAATGCAACGTAAATAGAAAAGGTACGTAAGTAATAATATTCAGATGTTGAAAGGGAATTAATAAAATCAACAATGAATAATAATGGTGGAATTCTACTTATAAGATCGAGAATATATTCAGCAATAACAGTGAATGAGATTTCATCAGATTGGATTGGTAAAGGAGGCTGCTTAAGAGATGATTTTAATATTTGACCATTTGGAAGAACAGTAGCGCGTTGACGAGAAGATGCAGGAGGTTTAAATAAGTTTACAAGAGATTTCCAATTAATTGGATTAGAACGGGAACGAGAACGAGAATTAGGAATATGATGAGGAAGAGGATGAATTGGTTCAGGCATTGAATTTTGCATTGGCATTTCATCAATTACTTGTTTTGCAGCAAATACACCATGAGATGGTCCATTAGGTCCAGAATCAAGAAATACAACTGGTCTTTCATCATTACGGTGAGAATGACTATGAGAAGGATTTAAATTTGATTGATAACTTGGATTTTCATCTAATAATTTATCAATCAAGTTGTTATGATATTCAGGAGTTTTTGATCTAAAAGTACGAATGAAAAATGCAGGATTGGTAGGTGTATTAGAAGAATCATTTGATCTTGTTGCTGTTTCTACAGTTTTAAGTTTTGGTGAGCCATTTTTTGAACCAGATGAAGAACGACGATGTCGTTGAGATGTAAGAGGAGTACCAGCAGGGATTAAAAAGTCATTTGATTTTCTACTACTACGAGTTTTATTTCTTGACCGAGCAGATTGATCAGGGATTTGTTCAAAAGGAGATACAATGAAATTAGGTTTTGTAGTAAGTGGACCATCAATAGCTGAAGATGAAGCAGATAATCGTAAAGAATGATTAACAAACTCATCCATAAATCGATCATAAGTAGAAGCAGAAATAGGATCAGGGTCGGTTGGGTCAGTAGGTCTTCTTATAGGAGAATCATCATTAATAGAAAGGGGGTCTAACCTTGGTGAAGTATAAGGAGAAACAATTTGATGTTTAACTTTAGGAGAAGATTTAGGATTTAAAGATGAAGTAGGACCGTAACCATAAGAGATGATATTATCAGTAGGCATTATGGGAGGAATTATTGAGTGAAAGCTGAGCAGAGTTGTTACCAGCTAGATATGAGTACAAGTGAAAATTAAATATAAATAGAATATAACTATGAGTGTGAGCGTGACAAGGGGAGTATAATTGTAGCTATAACCAACACTAGATTAACACTACCACTGATTTACCAGTATAATCAACTATCTGAGCAGATTTCTCCCTTCTTATACTCTTCGTATTAACAATTCCACCTTCTACTACGTAACGTAACGGAACTTTGTTAAATTTGGTCGCTGGTCGGTTGATGATTCTTTCTTTTTTTCTTATTATATTATTATTTTCTTTTAGCTTTTATTATTGAGATTTGATATTTTTCCTTTTTCCTTTTTCGTTTTTCTCTCTCTCGCTCTCCCTCTTCCGTTGTTTCTTTATGTCTTAAAAGGAATGCAATGTTAAAACGTTGTCTACGTCAGTATTAAAGATTTCGATAGTTAGCGCGTTGTCGAACATGTAGAGAAGGAACAAGCGCAAACGGATGCTAAGCGCAATCACGATAAATATCAATTGAATTATATAGAGGGGATAAAGGAATTAATGAAGCCGTTAAACGATTGTTATACTTTGTAGTTTGTACTTTAGTTTTATTTACTATTTTTAGATTAAATTTGATTGAAAGTTGAATGTTAAATGAAGGGAACTGATGAAAGGGAGTTAGACGCGAGTGATATTCTCTTGTTCAAATAGCAGTAACTTCTGCACTGCGTTATACTTGAGATGAGTGTAAGTAAGGGTGTTACGAGCGTATGCTTAGGGTTGGTTATCTGTGCGTACGTTCCAACAGCCACCGTTAAACTTACCGTTAAACTTAACCGTTATTGGGTATATGATTCATTGTAATTCCATGTAAGAACGTTACATTGTTATCAGCACGTTAAGCCAACATTAGAATAGTGAGGAGGACAAACAAGCCACACAAAGTTAGATGCAACCTACAACTATAATCGTACAAGATAACGCTATAGCACTGCCTTCTATAATATGGTTCATGTGGGCAACCGAACAATGATGACTGTGATGAAGCTTATCTACGCAGTTAGTGTATTTCGCTTTCCTACTTACCTCAGTCATAAACACATAACTAGATAAACTCGCTATAACACTACTGCTAGTAGCCAGTACTAGTACTACTTTTTTAATATACCCCCACATAATACAATCGCTTATAATTCTATGTAAACTCCCAATAAACTCCCAATAACCCTTAACCGAGCAGAACCTCGGGTTTACATAAGGGCAAGGCCCTTATTCTTCCCATTCACTCCTATAAACTGTACGTACATTGTTTATCATAACTCCTTCCCTCTTAGCCCTGCCGCCAATTCGGATTATACTGTCAATCACGGATAATACGGGTAGATGAATATCACCTATACCTTACTACTACAACCCATCTAACCACTTCTAATTCACCTCATTCACCTCATTCGCCTCATTCACCTCATTCACCCCATTCACCAAGTCTACCTTATTCTGGTAATTAACCCCGGACGACCCTAACACTCGAGATTGCATTGAATGCACATCATGACAACCATCCTAACTGAAACATTTCAATTAATCAAGCAAAGAACTAAGTTCGTTTAGCTACACGATCGACTATTCAGTAATCACAAGCGCTACGCACCTCCGATTTACTGGCACCTTGTTAATAATATTACCATATAGTCAATATATACATTATTAAATAATAAAATCCGTCTACTACCGCAATTGTGACCGCGGTCATATACGTCCGTCGTACCATATCATCAATTCTTTAGTCAATTGTTAATCAATGTAATCAGAGTACTGCTGTACTACCTCCAACCTGATTGCTTAATGTTTAGCAATTGTAACATCACCTATTAAAACCAATCTTCACGATAATCATTGCTACAAAGGCAAATACGGACTCTGGATGAAATATTAGCGATTATCCTGATTATCTTGATAATTATTCGCTAAATATCTTAAAGTAGAAAGATTAATAGGATTATTTAACTAATCTAGAAGGAGTATATACGGATATAGAAAGAGTGTATACTAATAAAGAAATACTATGTACTAATATAGAAGGGTGTCGGTAGGGTACGTAGTTTCGAGATTACCGTGAAGTATGGACCGATCACCATACTGTATATTTCCCAACCCTGATAATGACAATTGTTAACGTTAATTGCTTAATTCCGCGTACGTAATACCTATGCATTCCTAATCCTGCCAATCTACCTGCTTGCACTCTGTGTTAGCACTAACCCTCTGTTCACTGTACTCACCCCTGGTTAATGCGTAATGCTAAGATACAATTACTGTCGTTAACTCCATTTCATGTACATAACCACAATAGTTTAGATCTCCTATATTATAATATACTATTATCACTCTCAATCGCTCCCACTTTCCACTTTCCTTACTAACCGGAGTCACTATAGTCATTTCCATTGTGACGTAACTTTGAAATCAAGTTTCATTCGCATAACCTTGATATCTATCTAAATACTACATGATAATCATCTGCTTTAAAACCTCATGTTGTCTCGTTTTGAGGTTATCTCTAGCCAAAACTATCGAATGAACAGTTATCTAGATCTCACTCACTACCCCTAGCGTTCGATCACACGGACAATGATTCACAATTGCATTAATAATTAACGATTATCTTGAGGTTAAACCTAAAATACAGTAAAGTTCAATTGGTTCCTACATGGCTTACAAACCTCATATCTCCGTAGGATGACCATTGGCATCCAATATTATATAAAAATGGATACCAGATCGGAATTTAATAGATGAACTGGCGTTTATTATCATAAAGCAAGAATATTATATAAATACATGGCAAAATAATAATCATCTAAGCAATAATAATAATATAAATCAAGTAATATACACGATTCGCAACGCAGAGATCAACTGGAAGATTTCCGGCTGCTAACGACAGCTGCACGCTTATCTTAAGAAAAGAAATTTAACTCGCACAACCGTTATTTGCATGTAGAATGACATAATAAATATTATTTGGGAAATTAAAATCTTAACCATTGAGAATGAAACATGAGGAAATGAAACATTTGACAACGAAACAAGGCGCTCTGTTTCATATCGTGAGGAGATATCCATGTAAAAATACGAAGAATATTATATTAGCAGACCGAAGGATATTAATTACCGTTTACGGCGTTTAATTTTAAAGTTGCAAGGAGTTATATTTTCAATGAAATTTACAACAAAAACCGGAAAAGCTCGGCTAAATAATGACAAATATATAATCATAAATAAGAATTGACTCAATTGAGTTTCATAAATCAGTTGTCTCCCGCCAGTTGAACATTTCCGGCGGTTCGCAGTTGATTTCCGCGCGGAGCGCGGCTACGGGTCCGGGCGGAGCCCGGCCGCCGGAGGCAGATTGACGCAAACATTCAAACTCATACAAAAACAATTAACAGACAACAGTCAAGATGACGGTTCCTACATCATTTTATGGTAAGCCAGATGGTGAAGGATTAAGAAAAGAATATATTGGGAAAAATATTAATGAATTACCAACCCCATCATTTATTATTAATCGAGATGTAGTTGAAAAAAATTGTAAGGAAATGATTGAAGGAGCAAAACGATTGAAAGCAAAATTCAGACCACATGTTAAGACTCATAAATGTAGTGAAATTACACAAATGCAATTAGGAGATTACTCAGGAAGAATTGTTGTTTCAACATTAAGAGAAGCATGGAGTTTAATTGATTTATACAACAATGGTAAAATTCATGATGTATTGTATGGGATACCGATTGTGAAATCGAAGTTAAAGGAGCTGCAAGAATTGAAAGAACATGTTGAAACAGTACGTATTTTAGTTGATAATATCGATCAATTGGCTTTGATTAAGGATTTTGTTGAAATGGATGGCAATGATATATGGTCAATTGTTATCAAGGTTGATATGGGAACTTCAAGAGCAGGAGTAGGTTTTCAATCAGAAGAATTAAAGCAGTTGATTACTGCTTGTATATCTAAATACAGTAATTTTGTTTCTCTTGATGGATTCTATTGTCATGCAGGTCATTCTTATTCAAGTCATAGTTCATTAGAAGCACAAAATTATTTATATGAAGAACTATCTGCTGGGAGTATAGCAGTAACCTATGCCAAAGAAATTCAACCATCAGGAAAATATTTTGTCTCTGTTGGAAGCACTCCAACTGCTCATGCAACTTCAGAAGCATCATTATCTGTTCTTGATCATCTCACCAAAAACATTGATGAATTAGAATTACATGCTGGTAACTATTCCTTATGTGATTTACAACAATTAGCAACTGGTTGCATAACAAAGGATTCTATAGCATGTAGAGTTCTCACTGAAGTTGTATCCACTTATCCAGAACGAGGAGATATCCCTCCAGGTGAAGTCCTTATCAATGCAGGAGTAATTGCGTTAGCAAGAGAACCAGGTCAATTGCCAGGCTTTGGTCTAGTATCTACCCCAGAACACCAACATTGGTACGTAGGACGTCTAAGTCAAGAACATGGTATTCTCGTTCCTTCTCCCACCACCTCTTCATCTCCAATCTTCCCTCCCCTTGGAACTAAACTACTTATAATCCCTCAACATGCCTGTATAGCATCAAATTCCTTCTCTTGGTATTTCATCACTGACTCTTCCTCCACCGTAATCGATGTTTGGATCCCCTTCAGGGGCTGGTAACTCACCTATGCCTCCGGCGGCCGGGCTCTGCCCGGACCCGTTGTTCCTCGCTCCGCGAGGAAGGTAAATATGCTAATGTATAGATATATATATGTATAGATAATTTTTATATTTTTATCCATTACATACTGTTTTAATTATAGCTAACTGACTTTCATTACACTCGTTAATTAACCTTTTCGTTAAAATAATTTAAATATCATTCGAATTAATTATACTCATATTTTTCAGATATTCATTGAAAATACTTTAGAATTGTTGAAAGAGGGAGGTGGTTTCCTCGCTTCAGAATTATTTGAGATCAATATTGTTAACAAAAGGTAGCTAATCCAACAGCAAAAGAAACATAGACTTATATAATAACTTAATTTATCAATACTACGCCGGTTAGCGGTATGGTAATGACGTTCATTTGTAAATTATTACTTAATTATTCCCTCCGTGAAGTTGACAATCCTAATCAGGAAATACCAGGGGTTATGGGTAAGGACAATGTTCTCCTACATTGTTATCTGCCTTAACTTTTGATAATTTAATTTTGTGTATTGGGTGCGCTTTATCTATTTTCTCCTTTCCTTGAGCACATATATGAAGATTAAAATAAAACTAGCTGCTACTTCAATTCGCGATATCAACATTAATTGCATGCTTATAATATATCATTAGATATTATCCTTATATTGTATACTCTACTTAAAACTATCGAAACAATCTCTTTTCAAAAGTCCTTTACACTATCGAATTGTTAATTATGAGTGCTTTAAAATCTTATTAATGACTTACTCAATATCAACCGATAACGGAACTACTTCGTTTGTGTGTAATATGTTGATTTATAATCTAATCACCACCTCCTTACTTACTTTCAATAACTTTATCAACTCCTCCACTTACTTCACCGTATATCCTACTTCATGTTGGTAGGCAAATTTTATTATCACTTACTTCACCGTATATCCTACTTCATGTTGGTAGGCAACTTTTATTATGCAGGAACCGGTCCCTGCATTCCACTTTGCCTTAACTTCTATACTAATCGGAATTTCAATAACCATCCTTGCAAATGTATAATCAAAGTTATGGAGTGATTAATATTCACTTGGCAGCACCCAACCTAGCGCTACTGTTCTCCTCTCTAAATACATAATTTTCTCTAAACCTTATGCGTAATGTTCTACCTTATGCAAGGTCACTCAGCTTTTGATTCCATAAGAAATATCAGCTGTTATAAAGAATCGATGATATCCATTTATTACTGTCTGTTTTCTCTTTTAAATTCTTTTTCAGAAGCAGAAGTTTCAGAACATTACTTATTAAGTTAAAATTGTTAATATTCTGAACAATATGTACTTTGACATGATTCTTTTGATTGTAGCTGCTGTAATCATCTTATGGTAAATGAACCTTTCGAGCCTTTGTTGGGTTTTGGAACCTTGTTTAGCTTGTCAAGTGATAAAGCTGATCAATTTGCTAAACAAAAATTCAACAATGCCACGATTAATAAGATGTGCAAATGAAAACTCAGAGTACAGATTACACCCACCAGAATACAGAAATATCTCACTTAAATCAAATAAAAAACAACGACTCTCAGAAGCTGATTCTAATTCTCCTGAAGTATCAATTATCATGAAATGCGCCCCGAATGTGGAGGAAAACTCTATGCGCACAAACGTGCACTTCAACTCCAAGAGCTTCGCTTCAAAACACGTCAACTTTACTTCAAAAATCTTTATTATCAAGAACTTCACCTTAAAGCTCGTCAACGTGCTCTTTCTAGCCTAGTTGTAACAAAATCCTTTGAAGTATCAAAACATATCTTATCAATTGAATTCTGAGGAAGAAGGTGAATCATTTGAATCTAAAAGAAGACGTAAGGAAACTTCATCACCTCTTTGCAAGGATCTTAAAACCCAAAATGTAGTTGTACATCGTTCATGTCGTTCATATCCTTCTAGAAGAAACGGATCTTCTACCAAATAGCATCTTGTTCATTCTTTCTATGATATTGTTAGATCATAAAAATCTAGTCCTTCCTTAAACGAAATCACTCAATCAATTAATAATTACAATCCAATTCCCACTGTACATTCAAATGCTTCATTTCAACCAGGTAATAATTACAATCCATTTTTTTCCAGTGTACATTCAGCTACTCCTTCATCTCAACCAATTACTAATTCCAGTCTTCATCGATCCAATAGACTTAATAGAATATCCATTGTACATTATTTTTCACCCGAATCACTTATTGTTATGATTTGCATTTCACTTATCAACAGCGTTGTTAAAATTAATGAAACAACAATTTGCATTCTTATTTATCAACTACTGAATCAACAACATCATCAAATCCATCGCTAGAAATAAATGAATATTCTTATTCTAGCTAATTTTTATAACTTCATGGTGCTAATGGTTACCTTCCTGATCTATTTTTACATGAAAATACCAACAATCGTAGAGACGAATGTGGTGGATCAACTGAAACTCGTGCACGCTTTATTGCTGAAGTCATTGATAGTTTAGTTGAAGCAATTGGTGCTGAAAGAGTAGCTGTTTGACTTACTCCTTGGAGTACCTTTGGTGAAGTTGAATATCGTAGTAGTCCAATTCCTCAATGTTCATGTGTTATTTCTGAAATTAAAAAGCGTAGTCAAAATGGCCAGTGAATAGGGTATAGAAATATTTATTTATATATAAAGTTTATTTATTTACTAATTATTTACTATACTTTTGTTGCAAGAGGTAGTAGCGTCTAAACAAGTCCTCACTTCCTTTGCTAAATTTCGACAAAATCGACAAAACTTTGCAAGATAAAATTAGTTAACAAAATAAGTATAAAAGATTGTGGATATATATTAATATAAATAATATGTTCTCGTCGGCCGATTTCAATATTGATTTGCACCGGCCAGGCTCTGCCTGGCACGCTACGTTTGGACTCGCTATTTAAGAATAATGGTGTTTATTAATAAATAAAGAGGAGGGTATTTACATTATGCTTACTTTAATTGAGAATCTAGAATGTTAGTTATAGCCGACCATTCCTTCGAAGAGTTTTCGTGGAATACGGCGTCTGGTGGATCTTCTTAATGGTACTGGTGCTGGTACTTCCTCTAGAATAGAAGTTTCCTTATAGAATAGTTTTTCTGCTACCAAATCATTCTTAAATTTAATATGCTTTTTGATTTTGGATGATTTACTTTTCAAAATAGAAATCAATTTAGGTTTCTTGAAAACTGCTTTGATTGCCGTAGCTATCTTAGAAACTCTATTAATAATCCTCTTCATTACTGAATCTTCTCTTGTATCTACTTCAATTGGAATATCCATCTCGCTTCTTGAATCTTCTATTACCATTCCAGCTAATTTTGTTACTACATAAGCTTCTTTCTTTGCCTTCTCGTCTTGTGATTCTTTAAATATCTCATCCACAATATCATAAGCATCTTGAACGTGACGATAATCCAAACCAGGCGTATCTACAGCAATGTTAGTTAAGCTCCTTCTGAAAAGTACAACTTGATGAATAATCGTTCGATAAGCATAAGCAGGACATGTTTTCATAAAAGAAATCTTTCTTTCTAATTCAGACTCAAATTGTTTATCTTTGAATAAGTCCAAAGATTCCAAATTATTGAGTTGAAGAAAGAGATTGGTGGTATGCTTGTGCATAACTTGGATATTTCTAGTTAATGAATGATTGATCCAGATCACGTTACCATCATCAAGTTGTACTTTTGTATCAAGGAACATGGACAAGGTCCTAATCATAGTAAGATTCCGTCTAACTAATGAGACAGAAGGATGAATAGAATTAATCATTATTTTATAAGTTTAGAGAGAGAGAGAGTTAAGAGCAGTACAAGACTAATATAATTGATAATTCAAGTATTAAACGCTAATTAGTTTGTTTATCAGATTAATGTTTGTGTAAACAAAAAAAATAAGAAGAGAAGAAAAAGAAGAGAAGAACGAGCGAATGGCTGATTTATATACTGCAATCTGTTATTGATTATGGGGACTTCAAAGTTATGTGCGGCTCACAATATATTTATTATGGGAACTGAATGTGAAAATTATGTGTAACCTTCCGGCGGGTTGTCTACTGGTCCGCCTGATTAGAGGTTTTCAATAGATACTGGCTCCAGTTAAGAGTTGGAAATGTAAGAATTCTCCAGTAGAACTTGCGAAGCAGATTTCCCATCCGATTCTGCATCTGACTCAATTAGGCAGTTTCAGGGGAGAAACTGCATCGCCAACGGGTTCACGAACTTGCTTGACATAACGTCTTAGAATATGCATAGAAGCTTCTATCCCCGCGTAGCAAAAACCAACGATGGAGTTAATCTTTTAACCTCTTGCAAGCTGAGGTAACGGTCAAAACGGGTTCCCATTGAAGAAAATTCTGAGGGTCTCCTTTTACGACTTTCAGGGACATGACATTATATCAAAATTGGTTAGATAAAAGAAGATTAACTTCAGTTAGGTAAGCAAGGAGATCACCTCTAGAGGTGATTCATACCAGGCTTAATGTCAGAATAGATCGGGGTTAAGTTCAACCTTATGAACGCTTTTCATTTAATAATTGTGCTCGCTATAACTATAGAGGTTGATGATCTAATTAATATAAATACACGACTATGATTTCTGGGTATCATTCACCAATTTATTCTTGAGTATTATATTCTAAAATGGCTGTTACTTCTACTCCAACTTTATTTACTCCTATCAAAGTAGGAAATATTACTCTTGAACACAGAGTTGCAATGGCTCCTATGAGTAGATTTATAATTCCAAACTATATTCCATCTAGAGCGTATACTCAATATTGCGAGCAAAGAATTGAGCTGAAAGAGCTGGTACTTCAATCATTGGTGAAGCTACTCTTATTTCTCCCAAAGCTGGTGTTTATGATAGAGGTCCAGGTATTGGGAATCAAAAATGAATCGATGCTTTGATAAATGCTTTTTTTTTTTAAATTCATAGTAAAGGATCGTTTATCTTCCCTCAGTCACAAGCTCTTGGTAGAGTTGCTTCGTCTGGCGTTTTGAAAAAAGATAGTTTTACATGTGGTGTAGTTTCTGGATCTGATATTCCTACTAAAGAAACTGGTGTTACTCCTCGTTCTGTAACTAAAGATGAGATCAAAGAATATGTTCAATTTATGCACAAGCAGCTAAGAATGTTGTCAGATGCTGATGGCACTGAACCTTCTTCGTTTACGTAATAAATGTATATTCCTATTATAACTAATTTCTAAATCCTTCTTTATTCACGTAGTAAATATATATTCTTATTCTAACTAATTACATGCCTCCGGCGGCCGGGCTCTGCCCGGACCCGTTGCTCCTCGCTTCGCTCGGAAATTCGAAATTCCAGAGCAAGATACATCTAGCTTGTTATTACTCCTAAATATTATGATCATGAGGAACTGATTTAATTACTAAACGTTAGCATCAATTTCTTTCTTAGATTACTGCTTTCTTTATTAACTGCCTCATATGTTAGATAATTCACTTACCTTTAACTTCGCGGGTATGCGTACCTTCACTCTATCCATGTAATTTGTTTTATCTTACAAGTCTATGTGGTTAAATGTCACCAGAATATTACTTAATATAATGGCTAATTGATTGAAATTAATCTATTCCAGTATTTTCTTGATTAGGATAAGCTGTTGATTATTGATTCCACTGATTAGTTTGGTAAATAGATTTTTGATTAATTAATCAAGTATCTTAAGATACTTACCTTGTAATTATCGAATATGTTCCAATTGTTTATTTATTAGAATAGTTTGTAATCGTATGGTTTGATTGTTGATTGAAAGAGTTTCTTCAATACGCGAGGAAGTATTGGAACGTTAACCATATGTATCATATTTACTTGCTGGACTCTCCCCAGTTGTTTGTCAGGCCGGATCTATGTCCGCAGTATATTCCTCGCGAAGCGAGGAACAACGGGTCCGGGCAGCGCCCGGCCGCCGGAGGCATAAGGAAAGAGGGAAGTTATGTAAATCATTAATCGTTATTTCATTAGATATTTTACATTAAATATATCTATTTCTATCCCATATTACTAATTCTTGATCGGAGATAGAATTAGGATTTTTTTTATTTCGTTTAGAAACTGATGATAAAACTTTTTTAAATTCTTGTTCAATTGTTGTATTAGAAGATTCAGAAGTTGTTGTAAAGTCTTCAGAAAGTCTTCTACGCTTTTCGGTGTTATTTGCAATTTGTTTTCTACGTTCTATAATTTTTATTCTTTCATTAACATATGCTAGGATATCACTTGATTTGTTCTGGCTGATGAAATCTGATGGATGAGAAGGAATAGTAGTTGGTAAAGGGGTGGTAGTGGTAGAGGTGGTGGTGGGCGTAGGAGTAGCAGATAATTTTGATTTTTTTGAACCAAAAGAGATTTTAAGGGAGAATGGTTTTGGATTCGCTGTAGGAGGGGTTATTGATTTTTCTTCTTGGGGTTGTGTTTCATCAGCAAATCTAACTGATTTGATGATAGTATGATCGGATTTGCCATTTGTATCGGTGAGTTGGGGGGACGTCGATTGATGATTAGCAAGGTCGTTACGGTGGTTGGTTGGATCGTTATCAATAAGATCGATTTTACTTTCATCTTGTTCTACTTTTACTCCTTTCATTTCTATATCACCATCAGTATCTTTTCCAGCTGTAACTATTGTATTTGTATTTTCTATCTCATCTAAATCTAAATCTTCAAAATCACCTTCTGAATCAGAATCTGATTCAGATCTTTCTTTTGATTCACTTTTTAAATCAAATTCTTGCAATTCCTTCTCCACATCTCCTTCATTTACTTTTATAACATTATCACCATCACCATCACTATCATCATTAATTTCCATACCAACTAATCTTCTCAATGCTGCTTCTGCTAATCTTCCTTCTTCTACCAACTTCTCTCTTAGCTCTCTTGGTTCAGTAATATTCCTAGAATATTGTGGTGTTGACATGAACGTATGATCTGGAGGTAACGGAGGCATCCATGATGGGATATGGTCGCCTCTTTGTTTATTTGATGGTACAAGATACTTCAAATTTGAAATTTGTGAATTAAAAAATGAAACTTGATCATTTCCTAATGGTTCTTGTTCAGGATCAATTTTTAATTGATTAAGAATATCAGTATATCTTGATTTTAATTTTAATTCCTTTTCTAAATCAGTTATGCGAATGTTGAAATGATCCATTGTTAATCGTAAATCTGCTACTGATGCTTCATGTCGACGTTGTATTTGACAAGTTTTAAATAATTTTGAAAATAAATCACTCATATATTCTTCTGCAAGAAGTGAGATGAATTCAAAAGCAGGTGCTGAAGTTGATATACCACGAGAAGCAAGAATTGAAGCAA
This sequence comes from Sugiyamaella americana, assembly GCA_030583405.1. NCBI lineage: Eukaryota > Fungi > Ascomycota > Dipodascomycetes > Dipodascales > Trichomonascaceae > Sugiyamaella > Sugiyamaella americana. The sequence goes on from JAJMID010000129.1 coordinate 18,148, forward strand.
TACAACGTTGGAAAATAGCTTGTAAGGTGCCTTGATATGGAGTTGTTGATTTTGGAGTGAATTGAAGAAGATATTTTTGACGTTTAGTGAGATTAGTAGCAGAATTACCATTCGTAGTTGTAACAGTTGAATCACCATTATTCGTACCGCCACCATTTGACAAATTTGGTGAAACTGACCTTCTAATTGGTTCTTTCTTGATTGAAGGATCTAATTCTCCTTCTGTATCACCATCATCATCTTCATCATTTATTGATTCATTATCATTATCATCATTTTGACTGGGTAGGTTGTTAGGCTGTTGTTGTTGCTGTTGTTGCTGTTGCTGCATCTGTTCATCTTCTCTATTACTTTCACCTTCAGCATTACCTTCAGAACTACCTCTCTTCTCTTGCTGTTCTTCATTCCCCTCTTTTCCCACTTGTTGTTCATTACCACTCTCTCCATTCCCTACTACACCCACTTCACCTTCACCCTCCTTCTCCTTTTCATTTTCCCTTTCACTTTCATTCAATTCATTTCTCACTAACTTTTCCTCCTCGTTTTGTGTCATTTGAAACCCGACCTGATGAAGTTTTCGTGTTTTATTTCACTCTTCTTCTATCTAGATTTATAAAGAATATCTCCACGAAACAAAATAAATAAATATAATTCACTAGGATAGGTCTAATGTTTTATAGTTTGCTCGCCTATCCTTTTTGTATGTTAAGTTTATTCATTTACTAAATAATCATGTTTGATATTTGGATTGTGGAGCGGCGGAGATATCTATGAGGCGTAGGCGTGGGGCACCTGAAGTATGAAGGGGGAGGATTTACGTTAAGTTCACGCGGTTATAACTCTTTATACAAGTTACAGCAGCCCGTTATCACATGATGATGGGGGTTCCTTTACTATAACCAAGTCTACTATATATTACAGACGAGAGTAGTACCGAGGCTTGAATCAACTTATTATGAATTTAATAGATATAATCTTACTACACTTGTACGATAATTACGGTTAGTACTAACACTTTTATATCAACTGTCTTCGATACTTGACCCTTACCCACAATAATCTGGGGTAAAAGTGTAGAAGTAAACATAAGTCATTTTTAACTTTACTTTATTAAATTCCCTACTCCCTACTCCCTACTCAATACCCCCTACACCATTTATTCTATTTACGAAAACCACCTTTCAAATATAATTACATGTATATTCCAAATTATCTATAAACTAATCTGTAAGAAGAGATAAATATTCTTTATCCTCATACCTCTCCCTCCGCTTAACCCCGTTCAACCCCTTACTAATACATAGGAAATATTACAATTACTTTCCAGCTTTCTTGATACCGTCACCAGTAAGATCCTCCATCTTCCCCTTTGCCTCCGGCGGCTGGGCTCTGCCCAGACCCGTTGCTCCGCTTCGCGGAGATATCAACTCCATACCTTATTATCCAATATTCCTCTTCAACCCATCATCTTCAGCGGCCAAGCTCCGCTCGGACCCGTGGTTACTGGCTACGCTATGAATTCTACTTTCACTGTCATATTTACTATTCTCCATCTTTCTTTTCCTCTCTAACAAATTACTTTATATCTAATGATTCCTTTACTATAATTGCCCGCTTTGAGATAACTTCTAACACCTCTGGTTTGATCGTAATTGACTTACAACCGATTTTATTCACAACCTCACTTACTTTCAATACCTGCTCCTCTGATATTCCCGTCTTCCCCAAATCAACCTCCTCTAATCTATTGCAAGCTCTAATAATCCCATCAACATTCTCCTCATTCAAACCATTCACTTTAAACAGCGATAATCTCTTAACATTATTGCATTTTTCCCATATAAATTGATCTCCTAACGTTATACCATCCAAAACCAAAACTTTTAATCTATTTCCACATTTAAATCTATAAAAAAATTCATTTATATCAATCCTACTATAGCTTAAGTTCAAAATTTGTAACCATTCCAATGATCCAGAAACTGACTGCATAAATGACCATTCTATTCTACTAAGAGTTAAAAAATTTAAGCTTCTTGGCCATTCAGGAGTATATTCTGGTGGTATATGAAGTGGGTGAAATAATCCTCCAAAAGATACTCTACCCGAGTGCCCATTTCTTGAGTGATCTTTAGAAAATGATATTTCCAATGATTCTAGTAGCGGTAGTTTAGCTTTGCAAAACCATTCAATATCGAAATTTGTTGATAGAGATAGTTTTAATATTCGTAAATTTGGACTATTAAAGAATACCAGGTAGGAAATTTCACTTATATCTGTTGCATTTAAATCTAATACTTGTAATAATGGATATTTTATACTGTTTAGTGGTGGGTAAATCTCCAGCCCATCATATTTAGAGAGAACGTTTCTGCAAGATAGGCAAAACTCTTTTAATCTTGTTTGACTCAATAATATACTATCTAAATAAATATTTGATAAATTTCTTGGATAAATAGTACTTAGTAATAAATATTTTGTAGAAACCAAATTGTAAATGGGATGTGCTTCACTGAGGTCTTGTCCTTTAGGTAATTTTCTAAATTCAATTGATATTTTATCAATGGTTTTCCCTTGATAAATAAATCTATCTTTACAAAGCATACTTAAACAATCAATTTCTGAACTTGAAGTACTAAATGGTCCAATTCCTAAGTATTGCATGTTGGGTACTTGATTAAATTCTAATGGATTACATGATTTCACAAATGCAAGATCTAAACAATATTTCAAAGTAACTTGATTACATTTTCGTTTTTCAAACCAGTTGAAATCAATTGATGAGGCCCATAGATAAGGATCATTTATCAAATAATCTCTCCATGATTTTGAAACTATTTGAAGAGCCACCCAAGATTTCATATTTAACTGTGAAAATATCAAATTGAGTACTTCCAAGGGGAATACCTTACATGGATCTCTTCTTCTGTTATATCCAGTTTTCAATTTCAAACCATCTATATAATGAGAAATAATCTCACTAATCTTATACCAGTCATGATATTCCTTACTATCAGGAGGAGGCTTGGGTCCAGCAACTTTACTAGCATTAATTAACAATTCCAAAGCATCTAAATCATCTTCATTCCTTTTAATTAGAATTAATGCACCTCTTAAATATCCTGCTGGTTCTTCTGGTAACAGGTTTGTCAATGCAATTGAATCATTGAAAGCATATCTATCCGAATCAATTCTTCTCTCTAATCTTTGTAATGTCTTGGTCGATATAATCTGCCGTTCGTTCCCTAAACGAGCAGCTTCAATAAATAAATTTTTAGTGAAAAGACTATCAGAGTCAACATAACTTTGCATACTAAATAAAAGAGTGTAACATTAAAGAATTAAGCGATTAAGCATTAATTACAGCAATTGAATGGTAATTGTTCTTCTTAACCAAGAACTGGCCTTCCATAAATAGAAGTTTCGATTACGAAATTATGTCCCTAAACAAAGGTGATCATCTGATTTAACCGGCGATCTACGGAAGATGAACTCAATCAAGGATTAATAATGCGATCAATAAAATCGTTGATCTCCGTTCAATGCAAGATTACTTTGACATCGAACCCTGCAAGTAGTTAAGAACCCTGCGACTAGCCGAATATGCATGCAGGTAAATAACTTTAATTGGAATGATCTTCAAATAAAATTACTTAGAATGGGAATATAATCATATCCCTGTTTAAGAGGGGGGGCTGTTTAGCAACGGTGAAGCTGATTTGGGGAAGTTATGATTTAAGCAATGACGATATCTCGGGATCTATCACCGTCTACGGTTAGTAAGAGGATATGAAGATCTATATGTGGAAGAATTTGAGATGGGATTCTAGTTCTTTGAGATCTAAGATCTCAGATCTCAGATCTCATATCGACAGACTATCTTGATGGTGGATTGCAATTGCTATAGTAATCAAAAGTCCTATATTAATCAAAAGTAGAAATAAGTCACGCGAGGTAGTTAGTTAAAAGATTAACTCCATTCAATATAAATGTTTTCAGTTGTTTGTGGTTAGCATTGGATATCAAACTATATAATCCAATCATATGAGCATTACCGGCCTGCACTAAAATCTTCATTAGTGATCTAGTGAAGATGTTGGTAACTAAAGTTTAATGTTTTATCAGTAGCCATATGCATTTAGAATATTCATCGTAACCTAATATATTTTAAGTCATATTGAAGTAGTTGATTGACAAATCTCAAACTGAAGATTAGAGGAGGGGTGATGGATATTGCTTACAAATTACAATAGTATACATTCATCTCATCCATACAATCCATACTTTGTATTGCGCGCTATCTTCAGAATATAAAGTAAATTAATACCTAAAGATAGTATAGAATATCGAGTCATCTGAATTCATCTAATCCATTCTCAAGAACCTTATGATACCTTATGAAATGAATTTTAATGATCCTTTTCTTTACTTCTACCACCACATGAAAAATAATTTAATAGCTCATTATACTTATATAATAATATCCTGATGTTGAGGTTCGAAATATAATATAAATATAATAACTTTAGCTTGATAACTATCTACTTAGTAAGTAGAGGTGGAGTCTGTGGGTAACTTTAAAAAAATACCCTTGACACTGTATTCTTTAAATTCGGAACGAAACTTGGAACAGCGGTTTCGGGCAGAGCCCGGCCACCCGCGTATAGTTGATAAAGAGATTATAATGTGACACAGCAGCTGTTTATTTTATCTATCTAGGAACTCGAGAAATTGAATGATCAAGTTCTCTCCTATGAATTTTGTTCTTGTATTAGCTTACGTAAGAGAAATGTTGGAATAATCCCCGACTATTGACGATGTTTATGTTCGGATAACTCGGATATTGATATAGTGTATAACATGCACAGGGTCCGGCACAGCACCTTTTTCATGCGATCTTATCGATGATTATGTCTCCAATTCCTCGGAAAACGAAATATATTTGTAATTAACCTTCTAGTTCCGTTAACATTTATAAACCAATTAGGTAATACAAAGAGCAATTCTTAGTTGCAAGTTGCATTCTTTATTTACCGATACCAATAAGAGATGTTTACTCACTAACCAATGATAACGAAAAATTAGCTCAAACTCATGCTTTAGCTAAAAAATATTATAATCAAGTTGAACATCTTTGGATCTACTGCCAAGGTGCAAGTGCAATGAACTAATCGACCAATATTGAATATACTCTACTAGCTTTTAACTAATTTAATTATATCTGGATAACCGTTTACGAAGTAAAGATAGCGATAGTGTGAATCATGAATCTTTATATATTTATTGAACTAATGGATTTCAATTCTTTCAATAATAGTTTTCATTGATAGTTCAAACAATTTCTTCGTTTGGATATCTAATACATGTAATGGATAGGATCTTTAAGATAAACTCAAAAAGAGAAGGGAAAATTAATTGATTTTAATCACCTCATTAAGCTAATGATCATTTGGTTATTAACTAATATTCAGAGTAGTGTATAATACTTGGGCCGGTATTATAACAACATAGACTGATATAAGCCAGAGTACGTAGCAACCAGAATGGCGTTTCCCCTGATATTTCCTAATTGGGATATTTTTTTCCTTATGAGGAGAACGATAACAACGTCTGTCTTTGTAATCGAAGCGTAATATTCAACTTTTTAAAATCGATAAAGATCAAATTAAGTCTCAATAATACTATAAGTTAGTGAAAGAGGTAATGGATGTGCGTGTGCTATGTACCTCCTTGATCTATCGAGGGGAAGTGAGAAATAAGATCGTGAGAATTAGGTGATTTTGAAGTGAATACAGCTAAAAATAGGCTTATCTTATAGAAAATGCCTTCAGTATTTCATTGGTGATAATATTATAGAGGTATATCTAGCTTAAGATACCGTCCAATGTAGAACAAAGATCTATGAAAATGCACAGTTAAAGGTTGATGCAATATAAGAAATTGACTATAATAAATTATAAGTAGCGTATGCCTTCCTCATATTGATTTTACTTCTTTGGCCAGAATCCAATGTTGGTAATTCCTCGCTTCGCGAGGAACAACGGGTCCGGGCAGAGCCCGGCCGCCGGAGGCAAATATATATATAAAATATCTTGCTTATTATTTTAGTGCAACAGCTCCTTTGCCTCCGGCGGCCGGGCTCTGCCCGGACCCGTTGCTCCTCTCTACGTTCGGAATGAAAATCTATTATATTACTTTCTATTTCCCTTCTCTATTGCCTCTTTTGTGAAAATCTTTCCGGGATTTAATAATTCATACGGATCTAATGCAAGCTTTATTGTTCTCATCAATTGAACAGGTTCAACACCAAGTTCTTCTACTAAATAATCAACTTTTCCTGCACCAATTCCATGCTCTCCTGTACATGTTCCTTCTAATTCTAAACCCGTATGAACAATTGCACTAGCAACTTCTTTTGCTTTATCAAAATCTTTCTCCTCGTAAATAATACTGGCATGGAAATTACCATCTCCAACATGACCTAAACAAGCACCAAATAAACCAGATTTAACAAGATCTTCTTTTGTTCGTAAGACTAAATCAGCTAATTTTGACATTGGGACAGCTACATCGGTTGAATATACTTTACCATTTGGTGGTCCTAATGCCATTGTAGACCATAATGATTCCTTACGAGCAGCCCAAAGTTTATGTTGTTCTTCCTTATCAGTTGCAAAATCAAATTTAGGTCCATTATGTGCTTTAGCAATTTGTTTGGCTTGTTGAATTTGTTCTTTAACATATGATTTTGTGCCGGAAAATTTAAACATTAATGTTGGTTTTTCTTCCCATTTACGAGTAGTATAACCAGCTTTATTAACGCACATCATTTGTACATCATCCATTAATTCAATAGCATTTACAGGAATACCAGCACGGATAATATCAATAGCTGTTTCAGTAGCATCATGTACAGTGGGGAACGCACATACTCCTACACTAGTTTGTTCAGGTACTGTATGAAGTTTAACAGTAATTTCAGTAATTAATCCTAAAGTACCTTCAGAACCACAGAATAAATGATTAAGATTATAACCAGCAGACGACTTTCTTGGCCTTTGTTTAGTCTTTATTATTGTACCATCAGCTAATACAACAGTAAGATTAACAATATGATCTCTCATTGGTCCGTATCTTACACAATTTGTTCCTGAACATGAAGTACCAACCATACCACCAATTTTAGCAGTTGGACCAGGATCAACAGCAAAAAATAGATTAATCTTTTCCTTTTCTAAATGTTCATTTAATGCCATCCAACCAACTGCTGGCTGAACTGTTGCATCCATATCTTGAGGACGTACTTCAATAATTTGATTCATATGCATAAAATCAATACAAATTCCACCATAGGGAGCACAGAAATTACCTTCTAAACTTGAACCACCAGAAAATCCAATCATTGGTAATTTATATTTATGACATACTTTAGCAACTTTTGAAACTTCTTCAGTAGATTTAGGATAAACAATTGCAATTGGATTAGTTTCAACGTTATAGGTTGACCAATCAGAGTAACCATGTGCTTTTAAATCTTCTTCTTCAGTTGAAACACCATCTTTACCAAGAATCTTTTCTAGTTCAGGAAGAGCTTGAAAAAATTCATCTTTTGCACCATATTTTGCTTGATTCCAAATTTTTTCAATTGAACCAGATCTTTCATCAGATTTATAAAGATATTTAGCAGTTAAGAAAGAACCAGCACCAATTATAGAAGAAACGACCAATGTTAATAATAAATTAGAAGATGAACTTGCTGCTTTCCCCTGAGAATTTTGAGGTTTCGACAACCCTTCTTCCAACCCTTCTAACCCCACTTTCTCCTTTCCACTAGAGTATAATCTCCTAGAGATCAAAAGTGGATTCCGAACCCCGTGTCTACTACTCTTATACAATTGTAAAAAGCTCCCCGATCTTAAATTAAACCTCTTCATTTTAACATAAATTAAAACTAATCATCAATTTTTAACTTATAAAATAATCAAAAATTAAACTCCATTAAATTGTATCATCTCAGCGGTTATTGAATAATGACCCCCACATTACCCCCACGGGGGATCTGCCTCCGGCGGCCGGGCTCTGCCCGGACCCGTTGTTCCGAGCTACGCTCGGATTATCTAACGTAGCAATCTATAATTATAGCAAATTATTAGGTTAAAACGGATGTTACGAATTTAATAATACAAAACGAATATCTGGGGAACCTGGTTCCGAAAAATGCGAATACTTTTACCTTTCAGAGGTCATACCTGGGCAGGGTCCAAAGTCAGACCCTGCACACCCCACTTACTCCGCAGACTGCATTTGACCTTCACGGAATCACGTTATTTGGCCTGCGGAAATAGCAAATCTACCGCTTGTATTTCTCCACTGGACCTGGTTACTGACGGGAAATTAGTGTCTATTACTATGGTTGTTCTCCCAACAACTAATTTAATGAGCATTGTGGCTAGCAGTCGATATAACCCACCCCAAACGCAACTATAAGCAAAATCAGCTGGTATCCGAGCGAGATTATCTCAACCCACCGAACGTCTTCTTCGATAAGATTATCTCTTCTTGCCGCCGGTGCTCCTCCCTCTGCGTAGAATCATGTACACCTAGTTACATTCCCTTAAATTCCTCGCGGAGCGAGGAACAACGGGTCCGGGCAGAGCCCGGCCGCCGGAGGCAGAATGGATATGCAAAATTATTATATTAGGCAGATAAAAGATAAAAGAAGATTTTATTATACTTGACCATCAAGAAGAGCTTCAACAGCACCTTGTACATTACCTCCGCTACGACGAAGGGCACGAACATTGCGGTCGAAGTCAACAAATCCAAGCTCGTTGAGTTGTCTTAATTGTGATTCATATCTTTCTTCTGGTGGTCTATCATCTTGTGGTTCTGCAGGTGCTTGAGCATTACCTCCAAATAGAGAAGCAAGAAGTGCTGGATTGAACATTGGATTAGCAGCAGCGCCAGCGCCAGCGGCACCAGTGTTTCCTGTTCCAGCAGCAGCAGCATTAGCATGTCTTTCGGGATTGAGAAGTGCTGCAAATGGATTAGCAGCAAGATCTGGCTGACCACCTAATAATGATGCTAATGGATTAGCAGCAGCTGCTGCACCAGTATCAGAATTAACTCCTCCTTCAGTTCCTTCTTCAGTTCCTCCTGGAGCAGGAAATGAACCAGGAGCTCCACCTGCTCCAGCACCTCCTCTACCAAATACTTGTTCCATTTGAATCATTGTACGAAGAGTTTGTGGATTTGACATCATTTGAACAAATTCAGGACTTTGAAGCATTTGCCTGAATTGTGGTCCCATTTGTCTTAATTGCGGATTGGAATTCATCATCATATCTATAATTTGTGGATTCTGTAAAGCTTGTTGCATATGTTGTGCAAATCCTGGTTCTTCCATAAGATTGAGAAGTTGTTCAGCATTTGCTCCTGCTCCCATACCTCCATCTGGTCCAAACATTGATTGTGGAGGAAGTTGAGCAAGTCCAGCATATCTTGCACCAGTTAAATCAGCCAACATATTACCAGATCCTGCACCAGCAGAAATATTTGTAGGAACTTGAGGAGTAGATGTAGTGGAAGTAGTATTAGTAGCAGCAGAAGCTGAAGAATTATTACCACTAGTAGCTCCTGGTGGTGCTGCTCCTCTCACTAAATGAATCGTTTGTCCATTCTTAATCTTATAAAATTCTAAACTTTCATTATCTTTTAATACTCTACCAGCAAAAATTAATCTTTGTCTATCAGCAGGAATATCAGATTGTTCAGATAATTGACTTTTAACCTCTTCAATCTTTGTTGATGATGGTAATGAAAGATTATACTTTTTATCGTTAGAAGATTTTACAATAAAGTCGATATTTTCACTCATGATTGGTGGTGAAAAATGAAGTGATGAAGGTGATATTTATGATTAATTTGTTAAGTTGGTTGAGTTTATTGGAAATAGAATTGATTGTATTCGTTCTAATCGAGGTTGTTGGCGAAGAAATAAAGAAAATATTCTATGATTTGTTATCGGTTTAATTACTAACGTGCAGTTGTATTGTGTGTTTTACTATAACTGGACGTTTTTGATTTGGAATTCTTTCTGGTTCTTTCGGAGATGGTAAGAATAATTCGAGTATGTTAAGAGAATATTTAATCGTAAGTTAACTTGGATAAAAACTAGATAAATATAATTGAATTGAATAGTTAAAATAAGTTTGTTAAAATAATTAATAGTAAAAACTTTAAGTTAAATTTAAAATCTTCCTTGAGCTACTCGATGAACTCTCCTTTACTTGTGGCAAACCTACTACTACTCCTACTAGATCACTCAAAAATTAAGCCCCTGGCAAGACTCGAACTCGCAACCTCCAGTACACTCGTTGGCTGTATATTTCAACTTTTTGCCTCACCGGAAACTAGAACGCTACCATTGCGCCACAGGGGCTCAAACCTAACCCACGTGTACCAAGTACACCGGGCAAAATTTTTTTTATATATAAGATTTTTATAAATATAGTAGCTAAGTTTGCGAAAATATTAGGGTTAGGGTATTGCAGAGAAAATCTGTTATCCTAAGAAACCGTCTAGAGTGTACTAGACACCCCTGATATATCTCTTAGAATAAGGAATATGAAACAATAAATATAGTAATGGGTACACAATAAACCTAATTTATCATTTATATAAAGAAACTCGATTCTTCTTCCTTCAACTTCTCATCACTGATAACAGTAGCTTGCGAGTACGTGATTCTGTACTTAGTGAAAGACTTGCCCAAAATTAACTGAAGATATCTCGATGGTAACTCGGGGAGAATGTGCTTGGACCCCCATTATCAATATCTAACTCAAGTAACCTCCATGCACGACAAAACTCATTCCATCGGTATACTAAAGTAGCAATTCTATATCAGAATGAAGCTTCCTTCAAATATTTCAATATTCATTGTCAAACTAACCTAAGAGATGATAAGTTCCCAGAATTTCAGAATCCTTAGGTTAAATATATCAACGTCATTAGCGTAGATAGTGATAGACTCTATATACTACCCTGAGATGGTTATCAGGAAGGAGATCATTCCAAGCCCCTCCAACCCCCCTCCCTCTCAATTGACCTATCTTCATTTTTAGTTCGTGTTTAGTTCGTGTTTAATTCAACCCATGCATGCACTTATAACTCTTCTCACTGACTTTAGATTAAAATTTCTCTCTTTATTTTTCACTAATTCACTTCCTCTCTCCATGTAATCTTTCACAATGTCTCAAGATCCCATTACTATCTTTGATTTAGGAGTTAAACAGATTAAAGCAAATAATTATGAAGGATTACAACAGTTGGTGCTAGCAAGAACTTTAACAATAAAATCCAATGATAATGAAGAGATTTTGCAAAAGATTGATGCTGGTATTCAGAAGGTTCTTAGAAAACGGGTATTTTTCAAAGATCACACTCTTTTGAAATATTTATTTGCATCAAAAGATCTAGTAATTGAATCAGAAGAAAATATCGAGCTCTTAGATGATATTGACAAGGTAATCAGAAGAATTATTGCAACATATCTTACTGAAAGTATGTCCAAATTTCCAGAAAAAATTAGATCCAAATTCAGCAGTTGCTCCTTAGATGATTTTATTAAAATATTTCTCATTGAAAAGAAGTTTAATTTATTCCTTCCATTACTCAAGATAAGATTTTCTATCAGCAGCAGTTCAAACTCAGGTCTAGAATTTGTTCAACATATTGATGATAGTATTAGTAAGTTTCTTCAATCAATGCGCAAACAAATCACAAATAAGGTTATTAAAGATTTAATTGATGCAAAAATTATAGTAAGTGATTCTGACAAAAATGAAATTATTCTTGATATTATCGATAGTGCTATAATGGACATCATCCAACTACTTACTAATGATAATACTGCAGATTCATTAGAAAACCTATTGATATTAAGAAATTCAGAAATCAATTCAGATATTTTACTCATCATTGATCAAGCTATTGAAAAATTCACTAGAATAGATCCATTTGATCGGCTCCCTAGTGAAATCATACATGAAATTTTCTCCCATCTTGGAACCTGGGAATATACACAACATCAAGCAGTATCTAAAAATTGGTGTGACTATTTAAAAAACGATTTCTTACTTTGGAGTTCAAAAGAATACAATGAAGAATGGTCAACAACTAAGCTCTTCAAAATATTAGAAATGGCAAACAAAGGTAATAACCCAGTGATATCTCTTAATCTCAGTAAATTTAAAGATACTCAAGCTCAATATGAATGTCTAAGAATGATTGCAAATCCTGGTGATCACAAAGAATTGCTTGGAAATATAACAATAAGAGAATTTATTTGCAGAGCTGCTAGAAACTTTGGTACTTTTCCTCGTTTAGATATTTTAAACCATCACCCCAAGTTGGAACTTCTCATTATCACATTTCCATATGACTTTCCATTTCAATCTGGTGCTTTTACATGTGACATTCCACATGCTTCTTTGAAAATATTGAAACTACATTGTCTATCGGGGATTGAAACTAGTTTGTTGGTTAGTTGCATTAAAAATTGTTTTAACTTAGAATATGTAGACTTTGCCTGTAGCAATGGTTGGGATATGGTGGAATTTACTAGGCTAGCTCCAAGATTGAAAGGGTTCAATATATCTAGTCGAAATATTACATCAAATAGTAATCTTGTCTGGCCGAAACAACTCAGTGCCTTATCCATACAGAATCAATGGAAAGGCCTTCACTTAGTTAAAGGGCAATTACAGCAATTGGAAATACTAAGGATTAACTCATTAAATGAATTCGATATTCTCACATTTTTAAAGAATAACAATGTAGGAAGCAATCTCGTCTTCCTTTCCTTATGTGCCCAAAACTGGCACTGGAACTTTATAAAAAATCTCAGATCCGTCCTTGAAAGATGTCCAAATTTAAGAATCTTCGCTATTTCAGATATTCATGGCCAATATATTCGAGACCTATATTTTCATATGGTTTATACGATAATAGATTGCTGCCCAAAGTTGGAAGAAATATGCTCTGGCAATGCTACTATGCGACCTGCCAAAGCAATCTTTCCCATGTGTTATAACAGAGGATTGAAATCAATTAATTTTCAATATAAAGATGATTATGGAGAGGCAAAAGCCTTTGCAGAATTATTACTTGGTGATGATTCAATCATAACTAACAATGATTATTCAGATTTTTTTAATATAGTTGATAGAGTTTACTCAGGAAAGTAATTATAACCTTATAGGTATTGATAGAGGTGGAGAAGGAGGAAAGCGGGTTATAAATTTGTAATAAATTATTTAGCTATATATAATATATAATCTTCATAAGTTCCTATATAGAGTATTTCGTTTTTGCTATATAAAAACTAATTAATACAATATATATACACAAAGTTATCCGTGGGAAGGTTACTCTAGCTACTGACAAAAATAGCTCCAGGAGTCGAACGAGATTTCCAGAATCAATTTCTTATGGGATAACGTTAAAATGTGGAAAGTTTGGATACTGCGGTATTTTTGCCTCCGGCGGCCGGGCTCTGCCCGGACCCGTTGTTCCGCGCTCCGCGCGGAGAATAGTTGTAGAAGCCATTCTAGCACTCCCCTGGTAAGAGCTTTCTTCTTATCTTACGTTGATTAACGTATAACCATCCAAAGCGTAAATACTACTGCCTTCTACCCCACATATATAAGCTGCCCTCCCAGAATCATAGACCTAATCCACTAGTGAATCAATCCATTATTACTAGATAATATCTAATCATTTCTCTGCGTTTATTCCTTTTTCTTCGGAGCCTGAAATTATTTGCTCCCCATAACTAGAGTTGCATCCTTAGCAGATCTCATTGACGGGATTAATTTAAAAAGAAAATTAAGTAATTAACTTGCATATGGCCGTTAAAGTTAAGTAATGGCGAAGCACGATTAACGTTTTAAACTAACCATAATCGTACGTATACGCGATGACGACATGACCTAACTGTCGTCCAATAGATACCTTATCTATGTAATCATGAAGTTCAAGTGATTCCCGAGGGCAAACAGGTTAGAAGATTTGAGATAGATAGATATCTAAGTTACAGTCATGAGTTTAAACTTTGCATTAATTATACGAAAAGAATATTATCTCTAAACCCTATAGTAGTTACAAGTGAACTTTACCACCAAATTTATACTCAATCTATCTTAACATCTAATAACTATTCAAAAATCGTTTTTTAAATTTAAACTTTGCAAGCAAGATACAGGTAGTCTTTACAATCCTATAAAACTCATCTCTCATAGTAAATTAACGTATAAACGATTCGTTCCATAGTTTAATTTATCCACGCCAGCTCGTGCTCGCTCTTCGTACCTTAATTAAATCCGAAAATGATACTTTTTCCAAGAATAAAAGAAAATAACCTTGGTCAAGCACATATGCAGGAGAGCTTGAATGTCAATCGCTTCGATTAACCTTATCTTCTATGCATCGCTCAGGTCGTGTACCAGCAATAATGGTGAGTAAAGTATGACTACATCATTAATAGATATCAAAGCTCACCTGAGTTGAAACTTGGCGTAATATTGTGAGATAATTTGGAGGAAAAGAAAAATATTAGTGGAGTAAACTACTTCTAAAATGCTTCTCAGAGCGATTATTTCACCTTTTCAAGGGTTATTCCCTGTTCACCTACTTCAGTCATCTATAAATTAACATTCAATCCCCTTTACAAATATCATATTTTGTCTATATTCTCAATAATAATCAGTTATGTATCTCTATAAATTCTTAACCATTTTCATTGTCATCCCCCTCACCATTGGCATTCCAATTAGTTTACCATATTTTAACAACTCCACTGTTCACATTTTGAGTACCGACCACCCACCTCCATTCAAAGGTTATACTACCGACACTCCAATAGTAGCTGGTAAGTACTATTATGGAGGTGCGGTCACTCCTTATTGGGCTGGTTCTAAAACCTACCTTGGTTTGTACTCAATGAACTATGATAGAAATGAAGTTATTGCAGTTCTCCCAGGTTATTGGGGAACTGTTGATCAAGTACAACAATATAATTATACTACCAACTTTAATACCAGCCTACTCTTTGTTCAATGCTTCTGTATCAATAACTACCCTTGTTCTTGTGATATCAACAGCTCACCAAGTTATTTCAAAGATTTACCAAATGATCGTTACATGAAATTTCAAGAAGGAGAATCAAGTTTTGCTTATTACGTTAATGGTACTTTAAATGGTGATTACCATAAAGTTTCCTGGGCATCAACACATAAGTCAGCTGTTGCTCTTATTTGTGTATTTACTATCGTTCCAGGATTATATTTTATTATCTTATCACTTTAAATATTATATATTTTATTTTACTTTAATACTTTAAATACGTTTACGTTTATACTTTTGTTATGTAGAGATCTAGGTTTATTGAATAAATTATATCTAAATGAAGGAAAAAACAGTAGGTAGAAGTACGGGAAATGTTAATAGTACAAGATATGCGTTTTACAAGCGTTTCTGTTAATCTTTAAGTTAAATAAGTATATAGTTTAGGAAGAGCTTAGTTGGCGCAGCTAATTCTGATCTACTATGAGTCAGAGAGATCAGTGGTCGTTGATTGAAGTACACAAATGTATATAAGATGGTAGCAGAATCCATATAATCTCTGTTGTTTTATGAATATACACTGATTCTCCAATTGTAACTACTACTATGTTCGTACTTAACTCTATTTTTATTTCTCTGCTTCACCAAGTTATATGTGCTTCCATTAGCTTAAACCTTTTCAATAATGCAACTAATATCCACATTTTAGGTTCAGACCACCCTCCTCCATTCTTAGGCTACACACCTGATAGTCCTTCAATAGCTGGTAAATATTATTTTGGAGGAGCAACTATTCCATACAATGCTGGTGATGAAACATATCTTGGTTTGCTACCAATGGATTATAGTAGAGACCGAATCAATGCTATTTTTCCTGGTTGGTGGGGGAATTCTAAATCACTCATACAATATAATTATACATCTAACTCCAATGATAGTTTACTTTATGTTCAATGTTTTTGTATCCTCGATTACCCATGCTCATGTGATATTAACAGTTCACCCGAATACTTTGACGATTTACCTCCTACACGATATGTGAAATTTCAAGAAGGAAAATCGACTTTTCCTTATTATATTAATGGAACATTAGATGGAGATAAGCATCATATATCATGGGCATCAAGGCATAAAGGGACTGTAGTTGCTATATGCATTTTAACCATTATTCCAGGATTGATAATTTGTTTTGTACTATTTGTTGTATGTTTTGATTGATTTCTTCCTAACTATAAGTATATATCTAAGAGAATATTAAATTAGAAACGACGTAAGCAGAAGTGATTAAGGAGTTTGAGTGCCATTACCGTTCTTAAAGTACTTGCAACGAGATCTAGATATAATAACTGGTAGAAATACCGATGGTGATTAAGGGAATATAACTTAAGAATTTAGCATCGAATGAATATATCGGTTGGTAAATAAATCTGATTAGATGTAATTTAAATATACTGAGTATCTAAAGTAAGTAGAATTTCCTCGAGTAGCGAGGAACAACGGGTCCGGGCAGAGCCCGGCCGCCGGAGGCAAGAAGGGACAAGAAGGAGGTGGCGGTGGATAGTTATATAATTTATTTATTTACAATTAAAGCCAATCAACTTCGCGACATGCTTTATCTTTACATATTAAAACTTTTAATGGTCCTTGAGAATATTTTTGATATATATCTTGATAGACAGTATCTTTTAATTTTCCAAAGTAATTGATAGAATCTTCATCAAGTCTTACTATTGTTGTTGTTGGATCAGGTAATTGAACATTGATTTTGTATAAGATTGCTTCTAATTGGGAAGAATGGCCATTTGCATTATTATCTTTACCAACAAGGATAATTGATCTCATTCCTGATTGAGAAATTATAACTGATGCAATCATTGAAGTATAACCAAATGGTTGAGCAATTAAATCTTGTCCATAACATTTTAATATCTTCAATGCTTTTGAATCATAATCAGAATTACCAGTTATACTTGATAATCGTTGAAGATTTAAAGCTGAAACACCATTTGGAGAAGGTTCAGCCGAGTCAAACCCTGATTTCGGTCTGAAAATTAATTCTTCATTATGGGATTCAACGCTAAAAAATCCTCCATTTTCTTTATCCCAAAATAATTCCAGTTGTTTTTGTTGAAGTTCATTTGCCCATTTAATGAACTTATAATCAAGTGATGCTTCATACAAATCAATTAATCCAGATATCAAATAAGCATAATCATCATTCATACCATTAATAGTTGATTGAATAGACCGTTTCAATCGTTTAGTAGATTCATCATAACCATTTGAATAAATGAATTCGGCAGCATTCCTTGCTGCTTCTAAAGCATTAGAATTACTTAATATAATACTTGCTCTTGATAATGCTCCTATAGCAAGACCATTCCAACTAACAATAATCTTTGTATCAACATCTGGTTTATTACGAGTACTATTACGATATTTAGATAATTCATATCTACCTCTTTCAATAATCTCTTCCACTTCAGAAACAGACTTTCCAAATGCATTGGCAACATCTTCAATAGCTACTTGTTCTGATAATACATTTTGAAATTGTAATTCCTTTTGAATATCATATTTAGGATCTACATTACCATATTCTTGTACATTCCAATACATTGAACAAATATCTGCTTCTAATCTACCAATATGTTCCAAAGCTTGAAAGAATTCTTTATAAGTCCAAACATAATAAGCACCTTCAGAATGTTCTCCTTCCTTGTTAATAGAATCTGCATCTTGAGCAGAATAAAATCCACCACTCTGTACACCACTTTCTCCACTCTCTTTATTAACTAAACTACCTTTGGTCAAGAATTCAACAATATCATTAGCATATTTCAAAGTAAACTTTGATTGTTGCTTAGAATAAACCCAACCATCTAAATAACCATTCAAGAGTAATGCTTGATCATACAACATTTTTTCAAAATGTGGTAAGTTCCAATCATCAGTTACTGAATATCTAGAAAATCCATTGCCAATTTGATCTTTAATTCCTCCTTTACCAATAGATTCTAAAGTAAACAACACTTTACCAGTTAAGGACTTCTCCTTATCAATTAAATCGGTATCGGGGATTTGGCCTCCGGCGGCCGGGCTTTGCCCGGACCCGTTGTTCCTCGCTTCGCGAGGAATTTCTGGTTCATCAAAATATTTGTTGAATTTTAACAATAATGACATATTATGAGGACATGGGAACTTTGGAGCATGAGAGAATCCACCGTAGAAACCATCAAAACTATTAGTGAAATGATCTTTTACATCATCAGTAATTATATCAACATTGAAATTTTCATTATGATCACTTGAGCTTTGCATTTTAACTAAACTTGATAACTTTTCTGCAGTTGACTTAGCAGATATCTTAATTTTATCCTGATCCTCCTTCCAAATTTCGGCTACTCTTTTCAAAACATCTTCAAATTTCATCGTTCTATCGCCCATATCAACATTATCTGGACCTGCCCAATAAGTTCCTCCATAAATCGGTTCTAACGACCCAGGAACTAAAAATACATTCAATGGCCAACCACCTTGACCCATAGTTGCCTGTAAATACATCATATAAACTGAATCAACATCTGGCCTTTCTTCTCTATCAATTTTAATAGGAATAAAACTATCATTTATGAGTTTTGCAATTCCATCATCTGAGAATGATTCTCTATTCATCACATGACACCCTATAAAATGTTAGCTAATTACATCACAGTAACTCTTCCTTCTTCGCTCCGCGAGGAACAACAGGTCCGGGCAGAGCTCGGCGGCAGGAGGTATTCTCCCACTTACAATGACATGTATGATAACCAATAGATAAATAAACTGGTTTATTTTCCGTTTCAGCAAGTTTTAATGTTGTTTCATTCCATTCTTGCCATGCCACTGGATTTAATTTATGACTTTGAAGATATGGATTCGATGATTTACCTAATTGGTTGGTTAATTTGCTGGTAAGTTTGTGTTTTTGTAATCTTGGTATTGTTCGTCGAAACATTTCAATTGTGTGGGGAAGAATGAACGATGATGAGGGTGGAGATGAGGATGAGGATGAGGATTGGTGGGGTATAAGTGGAGATGCGTGAAGGAGGTTTTCCCCTAACCTTTATCTTTTAAGATAACGATATGGTCGTGTCATGTTGATAATTGCTAACGTAGACGAAATATAAGTAGATCCGTGAATATCTATTAAATGAAGAGCGAAGATTCTCCTCGCTTGCGAGGAGCAACGGGTCCGGGCAGAGCCCGGCCGCAGGAGGCAGGAAGGTATAGGGGAGAGCGAGCTATAGATTATAAATACGTAAAGCAAAATCTTCACTTGCAACAGCAAATTGATTATTATTTGGTCTCCAAGAAATTCTTGTTATTCTTAATGCAGGGGAGATTGTTTCGTTAATCTTTTGTATGAGAGTAAACGGTTGCACGGAATCATCATTATATTGATAAATGAATAATTCACCAGTTTCAAGACCGATTATAGTTTGTCCTGAATTATTAATATCAATTGCTGTTACAGGAGAGTCAAATTTAATTTGGGAAATATCTTTCCATTCATTTTCAGAGATTTTCTTCCATAATTTTATAGATTTATCACGAGATGCAGTAACAAAACCATCATTATTGGGTAACCAACTACAATCCCAAATGATTCTACTATGACCTTTTGGATTGGATGTTAATGGTTGATATGAATTTTCCGATTTATTAAATAATCCCCATTGTCTATCACGAGATACACTAAGAAGATAGTTACCATCTGGAGAGAATCGTAATCGGGTAATTGTTAAATTATGTAATGAAAGAGGGGGTTTAATTTGTAACCATTTTTTAATATCATATAATCTTATTACTGCGTGGGTTTCATTATTAGCTTTACAACAAGTTGCTAAGATTGTTTTAGTCGAATTGATATCAATGGAGGATATTTCATAACCATGACCGTAAAGTTTTTCCAATTCAGGCCATAATGTTTGACGTTGAAGATGATCTTCTTTTGGTGGCTCATCAAGTGATACAAGAGTTGATTTTATACTAACATGAGGTTCATTGGTGGTATTGTTATTATCATCTTCTTCAGTATTATCATTAGTAATATTTGTATCTTCTTGTTTATTTGACAATCCTAACAATGGTACAGTAGCAGATTCAGGTAGTTTCTCCTTTTCTTCTTCACTAAGTTTAATATTTGAAATATGTTCTAATAATTCTGCTATACCTTTTGGTTGTTCAAATACACGAATCGTCTTTTCATCACCAGCACTAACAAAGATTTCTTTATTAAGAGATTTAACAGTAATCATATCATATCCATGAATTTGTGGTCTTGACATTTCATGCCATAAAGAGTCATTTTTCCATTTACTATGTAAACGAGTTGTTTGGTCAAGTGATGTTGATAAAAGATAACTGCCAGAATCTTCCCATGATAAATCAGTTACTTCCCGAGTATGACCAGATAAACCAACTTTAGAAATCCATTTTTCATCTTTCAAATTCCAAATTCTCCATGATCCTGTTCTACCGATTGTTGCCACAGATTTACCATCATCCAACCATAAAGCATTCCAAAACCCACCTGAAGCACCAGTTGCAGTACTAGCACCTTTAATACTAACATCACCTAAACGAACTGAACAAATCCAAATACCTGAAGATTCATCAGGTGACCAAAACATTAAAGTAGAATCAGAAGATCCAGAAAGAAGTTCCAGTTTAGTTGGATGCCATGAAACTTGATAAATCCAATCATCATGACCCATTAATAATGCTTCAAAAGTAATAGTATACTTATTATTATTAATATGATATACCTTATTTGACAAAAGACTAACGCCAGTAGCAGTTGCTAACTCATTTAAAGTATTTGCATTTTCATCCTCATCTTCAACAGTTCTATTATGAATAGTATTAATTTCACCACTATGGATTCTCCATAAACGAATATAATTATCCTGACTAGAACTTGCCAAAAGAATATCATCTTCAAATCTCTTAAATGATAAACTTCTAATCCAATTTTCATGACCAAAAAGTTTTGCATCTAGATTAAAAGAAGAACCTTCATTACCAGTGAAAATATAAATATCATTTGCAGTACCACCAACAGCAATAATATAATTATCTTCCAACTTTTCTATAGCCAAACAATTTGGATAAAACCTTGGACCAATAGATTTATTAAAAATAGAAATCAAACATTCATCTACAAATTTCCAAATAATAAATGAACCATCCGAGGAACCACTAACAATAATATCACCATTAACCTCTATACTTGTAATTGTCTTTCTATGATCAGTAATTGTATTAATACATTTCACATTATAATCTGAATCAATTGACCATAATTTAATAGTTGAATCAACTGAACCAGAAATTAAATAATTATCATTAATAAATCTTACAACCGTTACAGTATTATTATGACCTTTAACAGTAGATATAACTTTCTCCAATGAATGATTCCATAAAGTAATCAACCGATTTGAACCATACACGATTAAATTTCTAGAAACATTATAATCCGAAGCAAACGGTTGTCTATTAGCTCCAGCTGAAATATAATCAATACTACTCATTATTATTATTGACTAAACTATATATCTTTCGTCTTCTTCAGCCATCTCCAATTCCTTCCTCCCTTCCTACCTCCCTTCACTTGGTGATCCAATAATTTTTCACACGGCTGAATCTTTTTTTTTCCACTGGCATATGCAAGATAAGATAACACTACTACCCCCACCACAACCCTCCCACATGCCTCCGGCGGCCGGGCTCTGCCCGGACCCGTTGTTCCTCGCTCCGCGAGGAATTATT
>JAJMID010000130.1:0-39853 GCA_030583405.1 Sugiyamaella americana
GTTAGTTGATGAATGCCAGCAGCTGAGGTGCCTTGGGCTTTCCAGTGGTAGCTGATGAATGCCAGCAGCTGATGGGCCTTCGGGCTTTCCGGCGGTAGCTGATGTGACTCCATGGAGGTCGCCTTCTCGTGGCGGAGTTGTTAAGCGTTAGTCTCTGGCTAATTGCGACCGAGAACCTTCTTTATATAAGTTAAATAAATAGTTAGATAAATAAATACAAGATAATTAGTTGAAATTGTTCGAAATACCATTCGTATTAGATAATCCGAGCGTAGCTCGGAACAACGGGTCTGGGCAGAGCCCGGCCGCCGGAGGCAATGTGAGTGTTTAGTAGTACAATTATTTTACAGAGTGAAATCATAAGATTTGAACTTGGTTTTGAATTCCTTACAATCTTTTAGTTCTTCTTGTGTAGTTTGATTACATAATTTCCAATCTATTTGTTCTTCTATACCAAGAATTATAGCTAATACTCTTCTACCGAATTGTAAATCAAATCTCGAACGATTGTTGATAGAAGATATTAAAGTAGAGTTATCAGGTAAAGTAACTTTAAAATATTCCTCTTCATCAGGAGAAAGATCGCGCTTTTCAAGCGATATACCAGAATTATCAGCTTCTTCTAAGAAAGTTGATTCCACGATATGCAATCGGTCTTGTGGAATACCAATTACTTGAGTATGAATATGAACACCTCTATTTCTGTTGATTTCAAAAGAAACGTAAGAGAGGTCATGTTCAGAATACATTTGCTTAAGAGCAATTTCAAATTTTCTCTTTTCTAAAAGAATCGATTCTTGTTCAGTAATTAATGATTTATAAGTAGGAACATGAGACATTGGAATTATCAAGACGTGACCAGGACATCCAAGATGAGAAGTAATTTGATCTGATATTAAAGGTCCTTTAGCTAATGCTAAATAGAAATCATCACCAATAGATGCAATTAAAGATTTATCAATTTTAGGATTCGATAAACAAAAGAAGCAATTTTCAGGATTAATTGCTATTGGCTGCTGCTGTGATAGTTGCTTTCGTTGTTTACGGTTATTACGATCTGGATAATCTTGAGATCGTTTTTTATCAAAAGAATCATCCCAATTATTAGTAGGGATAGTATATTGTGGACCTTTTGGTATAGATATATAAGATAGCGGATTTGCAGTAATGACTTTAGGAATTGTTAAGTTTGAATTATCTATTTTAAATGCATAAAACCATTTCTTATCTTTTGTTTGAAAATCAGCTAAACTAATAAATCTTGTAATACGCTTTTCTTCATTAACATCTGCTTCTTCATTACAATAGAAAGGTTGTCTTTCCCAAAAGATATTTTTTTTAGGAGTTGAGACGAAATGATATTTTGGTTTTAATTTCTGCACCAGTTGAGCAATTGGTTTTGAATATGATATTTGATTAGATTGTAAGAAACCATCAGTGAATTGGGTGATATTTGATGGCCATTGATGAGTGAATAGAATATCTATAGGTGAGGTGTTGGTTGAATTAGAAGATTGTTCAGTGTTCTTGTTAGTTCCGTTTGATGGATCTGCCTCACCTGAAGGGTGATCTTCGAAACCATCTGTAGAGATAGAGACACCATCCAGAGTAGTAATTCTCTGACCAGGTTTTAAGTATATTAAATTAGTTGCTAATTCGTTATTTGAAGGATCAATTTTTTCTTTAACTAAAGTATGTAAACCCAAACCATCGGAGAAATATACAGGTATAGATGAACTAACATTTCCATTAATTACCATTTCAATATCATCGTAATTCGTTTCAACAGGAAAAACATCACCCAAGAGAATCACTAAATCAAATGGACCAGCTTTTGACGTATTTAATTTATTAATTTGATTGATAATATCAATTATACGACCATTAGAAGATCCCAAAACGAGACTATAAGTTAGTTTCAGCGGTTGGTGGTTCAGCATTTCCTCGCTACGCGAGGAACCACGGGTCCGGGCAGAGCCCGGCCGCCGGAGGCAAAGTAGGGGAGGGGGAAATAATTACATTTTCACGGCCATGATTTGAGAAAGTGCTTGTCCGATCTTCAAATTGTTAAGTAACTCGATAACCAACGGCTAATGTCGATATAGTTAGAGTGCAGCATATGAGGCTTAAAAATTTAATAAAGGCTTATCGAAAATAGGAAGTATCAGGGGTAAATGTATTATTACAGTATTATGATGGTTTTATATATTTATAATATTATAGAGTAGAATTAGGATTATTTTCATTTATTTCTGATGATAAGAATTTTGAGATTGTATTAATTAAATCTATTTTTGCAGTTGGTTCTGAACCTTTACCTAGTTCATGGGTAGCACCTTGAATTATAGTTGAATATTTACTCCAATATTTTTCATCAGTAGCAGATTTCCATTTTTGTATTAGCTTTTCTTTATCAACTGAGTCAGGTACAAATTGGTCTTTACTTGAATAAACAAGCAGTAATTTGGTATTAATCTTGCCAAAAGTTTTCTTAAAATCATCTTCATTAAGATCAGATGAGAAGAAATCATCTCCTCCTCTAACGTCCATTAAGGATACCCATCTATTAGCATTTATAAATGTATTGAAGAATGTTTTTGCAAAATCAGGTGGTAATACATATTCCCCATGACCTTTATTTACCCATTCTTTAGCAATATTTAAATATTCTTCATGTAATTGTTTTCCATTTGTTAAGATGAAAGCTTCTCTATCAGAAACACTAGCTTGTAAAATAGCACCATCAAGTTTAGGTCGTTTGTTGATATCATTATCATCATTTTCATATTGTTGAGTAAGATAATACATTGTTTGTTGGGTACCGGTTGAATGACCTAATAATACGATTTTCTCTTTAAACCCACCAGTTTTTGATTTAAAATACCGAATTGCTTTAGTAATTTCAAATGAATCTCTAATTAAACTACCAGTACCCCATCCACAAAAGGAAGAAGTGGTTAAGATTTCCACAACTCCCCAACCAATTTTATCCAATTCAATAGCTAATTCCCGAACATAAGGTACCGTTGTAATTCCATCTCCTAAACCACCAAGAAATATAATAATATTTTTATGAACTTCCCGTGTAGAAGGATGTTCAATTGCGATAAGATTGTAATAGTATTTATGAATAATAGCGTTTATAGGGTAAGACATGGTTTTATAGTGGAATTGGTAATATTCAAGGGGAGCGCACCTTAATCGTATCTTCGAGTAAGGAGTTCTTTGTATATATGACATTTGTGGGGCTTTTGGGGCGGTGTTATCTAAACTCGTACGTTACTCTCGTTATTACTCTAAGAATTAATAAATAGATATATAATTATTATATTAATAGATATTATCATTCCACTAATTCTAACTAAATTTCAATTTTTATAAAAAAATTCATTGTTTAATCCACGTTTGATATAACAATAACAGTAGTAAATGTCGATTGATATAAGGTTTTCCCTGCATAATTCCCATACTATCGCTATGTACTATCTACTCCAACTGAAATTACCACCCAATATCCACCCCACATTTCAACCACCTTTTACAATACCAGCAACAACTCTTGCTTGTCTAACTAAATATCGTATAAATTGTCACCGTTAAGAACGTGTTAACGTGAAATCAACTAATCGACTAGCTTGTATCGGTTCTCCATAATAGGAATAATGGTTAATCTTAGTTCATTCATTTACAGTAACTTTGCTCGGATAGAACGGCCAATATAATAATATAAAGTAACAAATTCTATTCAATTAGATCTATATATTTAACATTCATTGTTATAGTTTAATATTTATATAAATTGATTCTTTATACCCTTATATAATAATCTATATTTATTGTAAAGCAGATATTTATCGTAAAGCAGATAACGATTAACGCATGTCTTACTATGCAAGGGTTTGTACCTGCAGCAAGTTTCTCCTCGATCTACTCTCTTTCCCCGCTCACGTTTTTTCTCGTAACTAAATTAGGACTTGATTGAAAATCTTTTTGTCTGTTATTAACTTGCCACCAACAGATAAGCAACCTCCTTCTCTTTGTTATTGAGTTATTTTGTCAGGTTTAATTTGAATTTCTGCACGATGTAATATCTGTTAATTGTAGAAGTTCCAGATCGAGCTTGACTATCATGTAATTTCACGTCACAATTGTTACTTACAATTCACTAGGATAAGTATGATAACCCCCTACCCATATTCAACATCCTTTTCTTTTTCTTCTTCATAATGGATATTCAGAGAATTGCTGATACAGTCTTCCTTACCATGGTCATTATAAACTCTAATAGGAAATATCAACTAGAAAGAAAACAGCAATATGAAAAAGTCTGGATCTTTTCTCTTCCCTTGTTCTTGGATTGAGTTTTGATTGAAAAACGTGGGTTTAGTAGTAATGCAAATGTTTCCTTTTTAAAGCAATCGAAGAGAGTAGTTTTATTGGATAATTAGTAAATACTATATGTATTCGTTTCGGTTATCAAACGAGGTATCTACTGGTTGGTATGGGTTATAAAGAGTAGGAAATCCTTTAGAAAAACTTACTTTCATATTATATATTCAACAATCTTATTTTCAATTAACTTATAACTACTTTTACAAATTAACTTACAATGCCTAGAAATTTAAAAGGATTTGGTCGTTCAAATGACGATAGCATCGATTCGTCAAATAAAGATATCTCTGATGATTATGATATTATGGGAAAGGTGGGTTATTAATATTGATTGTATAATATTTACTAACAGTATAGTCTGGTGATTCTCAAGATCAAGGTGATCTTATTGACTCTTCCAATATCACCTCTGGTTTAGGTCAAACCAAGAGTTCTGGAATCTCCAGTGGATTGGGAAGTAAATTTGGTAGCCAAAAATCATCCTCTGATGATAGCTGGAATGATGATGAAGATGATGTTGAAGACTTATCTGGTGGATATCGTCAATCAAATCGTCAACAAGATTATGATGATTAAATTATTTAGTTAAATTATTTAATCAAAATATCGCTGGTCGATAAATAAGTTAGTTTTTTTATATAAACTTTTATATAAACTTTTTATAACAATAAACAAATTATCTTACAATAACTATATCACGCAGTGGGTCGGTTCCAAAGGGATTGGATTATTTACGTGCGTTTAACACCGTTAATCCCTTTGTTAATAAAGTTAAAAGTAGAGCAATAAAAAATCAATTGCTTATTGAAAATAAATTATATGCAAATAAATAAATCACAATTAAGAACCACTCACGATAAATTGAGTGTCGAATAATGATTGTAATAGGTGCGTACTATGTGCATCTATAAGAAAATTAGGGTCATTACCATATACTTGCCTAAAACCTTCCGAGCTAAGTGGCCATTGAGTTGTTGAAGTATTTGATGGTCTTACTGGTTGTGGATGTAATAATGGTGTCATTCCTTCGGGAACTAACCTAGGTTGTCCTTGAGTAGGGATTTGCATTGGTAAGATTGTTGATGTAATAAATGGATGAGTATTTGCTGGTAAGAATGACCATTGATAATTCATATTTGCAAATGGTTGCTGCTGTTGTTGTTGATTAGCGAGTACTGGTTGACCAATGTTGGAAATAGAATCCATTGTAATTGATTGAGGATAATCGATAACCGATAATTGGGTTGTTTGGGAATTACTTCTTGAAGATGTTGGTGAGATATTCAATTGATTATCTCCATACTTTTCTGTTTGTAAATTTTTAATCACTCTATTAAGAGCATCGCGAAGATTATGAATAATTGCATGACTTGATAAAAGTTCACAAGCAATACTTGACTCCAATCTTTCAACTGCATGACTAACAGTACTAAGTAATAATTCATCATCAGTATTATAGTTTATATTAGGACCAACTGATAAAAGCTTAAGAATAAATGCTGCAGCAGTAACAAATATTGTTGCATAAAATACTGGGCCAACTTTGACCATTCTTTGAATATCTTCATCAAAAACCAACATATCTAATACTCCTAAAGCGGATTTCTCTGCTAATCCAATAAATTGAATAAATTCAGAATCAATTAATCTATTTAAATTGTTATCTTTAACTTGTACCATTTCACTTGATGAACCTTGAATAACTCTTAGATTAAGAAATAATTTAGCATAATGAAATGTCAACATTACAGGCTTCCATGTAGATGGTTTTAAATGTACAGTTAACTTCCCCATCCATTCTCCTAACCATTTATCTAGTTGATTATTCCAATGAAGCATGATGTTTGATTCTAACTTTTCACTTAATTCTTGTTGGTATGTCATCATTAAAGCACACAACTCAACATTTGCTGTTGCTTTTAATTCTGCTGGATCGATAAATCTTGTAACATTTCTTGTATTACCAGAAAGACCACATAAAAATAGAGGAAGGAATGAATCTCTTCTACAACTTAATGGATCAGGTGGAATAGGATTTGGTATATCATGAATTATTCTTAATCTTTTCTCTATAATATAAGTAACTAAACCAATTGCTCCCAACATTGATCTAGTAGGTTCAGCATATTTGAAACTTTGAATATCAGGAGGTAATAAATAACCAAACATTTCACTTGCTACTAAACTTGATCTGAACCCAAGTTCTCCTCCCAACCAAGCACCACTAATGATTAAAGCTAAAATATCATCTAAAACTGGTTGAATATCATCTTCATTTGTTTTAGCTAGATCCCATAATTCAACTCTTGATCGATCAATACGTTCTGCTAAAGTTTCAAATTCTTTACGAAAGATGGTATGTTTTGAGTGATAATCAGGATGATATAGAGATGAAACAGCAAGAACAGAAGCAAATAATAAAGGGGATCTTTGACGAACAGAAGAATCAAAATAGGTAACATAATTCAATACTAAAACTGGTAAATAACGAGCAATATTACTACTAAAGAAGGCTAAACATTCATCTGCTTGATGGGGAGTAATTAAACCTCTTTCTACTAAATCTCTATTTGGAATATCAGGTGATAATTTGATTCGTTTATTTGATAAGATATGATCATCATAGCCATTCATTGGTGAAGTTGGATCAGATGGATTAAGATCAGCTAAAAATTCCTTTGCAGTTCCCCCTAATTTCCTATCACGTTTTCTCCAAATTACAGGACTACCAGAAGAAGAAGCAGGAGATTCCGGAATTGAAAGAGATGGATTAGTAGTAGAAGTAGTAGTAGTAGTGGTGGTAGCAGCGGAAGTAGCAGTAGTAGTGGTAGTAGTAGATGTAGTATCAGTAGCAGTTGTATTAGTAATCTCATTAGCAGCACCAGCACCTACACCTACACCTACACCACCACCAGTACTATTTCTCTTTTCTGAATTAGAAACTTCAGATGAATATGATGATCTTTGTAACATTACTGGAGATAATTGCTGAAAATCTGTATTACCTTGAACATTAGACCTCCTAATCAAATAATCATCAACCTTACCAACAAGACTCTCTAATAAATTTTCAACTCTTGTTAATCTATGACTAAAATCTTCTAAATGTTGACGTTCTTCATATCTCCCTTCAACCTTACAAGGAATTCCTTGTAATTTACATCTATCACAAGTTTTTGGTTCATCATTTGAAGAAAATTGACATTTTAATTTACTATATCTACAGTTGACACAAGCCAATGGTCTCTTTTTCTGTTGCATATGTTTCTTAGGAGTAGTTAAAATTGGAATTGAATTAGATGTAGAATTAGAATGTGAAGAATAAGAAGATGCTGTTGTATTGATAATTACATTTCCACTTCCACTCCTAGATCTGCTGGAATGATTTATAGTACCAGTAGTATGGATGTTAGTTCCGTGGATAATATTGTTACCGCCGTATTCGCCATGTGCAGTATGCGTCTGAGTATGTATAGAATTAGTATGGCTATGATTACCACCACCTTTACCACCACCTTTACCACCTCTACCACCACTAACACTACCACCACTCACACCCCCACTTCCACCCCCACCATCTCCAAATCCTTCATTTCTTATCGCCATTTCTCTATACTCATCTCTCTCCAATTTAACAACATGCCCATAGTACTCACTTTCACCATTAGACATTTTTGAAATTGTATCAAAATTTTAAACAAATGAAAAACTAAAATTCATTCAAGGATTATCATCATTCTTAAATATAATATAATAATTATCTCTGCGGGATCAATTGTTAAGGTAACAAGACTCAGGAGTAAAAATTGTTAAGGGACCACCCCACATACATGCAAAGATTAACAATGCAGAATGCTGGATAATCTTTTTTGCGCGAAGGAAAAGCTAACGTTTATCAGTGGTTAAAACAAGTTAACCCCTAGGGAAGCTTAGCGTTAAGATTGCAACCTGCATCTTCCCGCTAAGCATTTGGGTCTAAGCAAATTTGGGTTAACAAATACGTACATATCCGAGACGAACTTCACCATCGGTGGACATAATGCAGGATGATGATAACACGCGCAGACTTGCACAGACCCACCAGTTAATGCCGGGAGGGAGTAAACCGTTTTGAATATCGATAGTAATGTTAAATTTATAATTTATTTTTGTTTTATATTTATCATATACGGTATGGTCGACGTAATAGGATAGGATACTTGGAAAACTAACTCCAGTTAGTCGATTGTGATGTAATAGTAAAGTTTTGATTGTCTCAAATTATCAACAAGATGTTGGTAAGTAATAGGATTATGAGAATGGCGGGTCAATTAACTTAATCAATTTATATAATTACATATTGATATACTGTTGATTATCTATTGTTAGATATTTATTGCTTATAATTGTATAGTACAAGTTATAAGTTAGGTTGTACAGTAGTTGGCAAAGTTAAACGCATACAAACGGTCTTTGTTTTGAATCATTTCGATCACGGAGATTTGATTACAACGTTATACGGCTTCCTTTAATGTGCCCTGTGCGACAAGATCTGATCTGGTTTCACATTAAAAATATTCAATAATATTCTTTCAAAGTATGATTATAAGCGGAGAAAGTTAAAAAGTAAAAAGTTAAGTTTAGAAAATGTATATTTTTGGAACTATATAAAAGAGCTGAAGAAAGAAGCAAAGAAAAAACTATAGCTAAAGAAAGAAAACAATGTTTGGAATTTTTTTTAAAAGTTAATGAGTTAGTAAGTCAAAAACAACTCAACATCACCGAGATTCTCTCTCTTCATCCTGTTTACTTACTAATGCGGATCTTGCAAAACCTGCGGGGTTAACATAATTTGTTATTGTAACGTTATAAACTCCTGGGAAAGCACACCCTAACGTGGTTATAGTCAATACCCAATTCAAAATCAGCTGCTTCATAGGGGACATTTTTAATGCATTTAATCTCCATGCCATTGCTCCTCCACATGATTGACATGTTTTATAAGCTCCTACCAAGATTGCATTTTTAAATGGAGAATTTGATAGAGCACCAATAATCCAATAACAATATGATTGCCATAGTGCATCAAACATTCCATAAAATATATATAAAAACATTGGACCAATATATTGTGCATCTTTATAGTCAATATCTTGTTTATGACCATTAGCTAATCTTTCATTACTCCACTTTTGAAATCTATAGCCAAACCCCCATATAATCATTCCAAAAGTGAAGAGAATCATCCATCCAATTATACCTCTATTTCTACGATTAAATCGGTTCATATCCAGTAACCCACCCATAAGGAAACCACCAAATATTTGTGCACTCCAATACAATGCACTATTTAATGATCTTGTACGAATATTGAAATTAGCTCCATTTACATTATTTTGTTGATAAGAATAGAAAACATTAGCATAAAAGAACATTGGTAAGAATACTATAATTTTCCAATCATTTAAATAACTTATAGCATATATAATACTTTCTCTAATCTTATTAAATGAAATATTACTATCTTTACCTATTTTACTTGTCCTTTCTCCATTATAATTATTATTTAGTGATTTAGAAGAACATAAGAAGAATGATCCTATAATCCAACCAAATACCATTATAACAATATAGGCTATATAAGTGGAGTCACTAACTGTTGCTGAAGATGAATGGAAATTAATTGCAAAACTTGCTAAAGAACCAATTGTACCTCCTAAATTGAATATGATCCAGAAGATTGCAATTGCTCTACCTTTTTGATTTTCATTCACATATGTTGTCATAATTACCCCCTGAGGTATCCAAAGAAAAGCAGCACCAATTCCTAATAATGCCCCTGATGCAATTACAAATGAAGCATTCTGATGATGATTATAGTATAATAATGAACCGCTATACAAAGCATAAGTCCAACCGCCAATTAGCAAAGAAAAGTTAGGACCAATTAGTTCATAAATTGGACCTACGAAAGAAATAGCTGCTATAGCACCCGTTGAAAGTAGTGCTACTGTAGCGTTAGCAGCTACGGTGGGATCAACCTGTCCACTTCCTCCCATACCACCCAGAGCATTATACATTCCAGGACAGCAGAAACATACAATACTGATTAACCATATTTGAAACCATGGATTGATTCTAACTTGGCAAAGATTCTGAATCATTTGGTTAATCCTAAGACCCTGCATTGTATTGTAAGGTTAACTTTAAGCTTTAAGCTTTAAGCTTAAAGCTTAACTGGGAGATTTTACTAAATCAGGTTAAAATGATGATGGTAGGGCCCACTAAAAGGGTTGTACAATAGACCCTTGATATGCATAGCAGGGTTAAGGGTGAGCCTGTGCTTAGGTTAACATTAGCGTTAGCATCGGGCAGAGCGCAGCGGTAACTCAACGATAGTATTAATTTACTAGAAACGTATTTAGTTAAAGTAGATTAGATAATATGATGAATAAGAGTTAGAGAGTGAGAACCAAAGAGAGGCTGAGAGGGGATGAGTGAGGGGGAGGAAGGGAAGTAAGGGAGGGAGTACTAACTATTCAACTAACCATTGTATTGCAACAAGTACCTTGCGACATAATTCTATTACATAGATCTAACTCCTAACAACAGGGTCAATTATTTCCCGAAGGCAATTGGCGGTTATTATAATGCAGGATTTCCAGCAACTCATGCTCCTGTCAAAGCGATGGTAATTGCCATTGCAGCGACTCCGATCGTAGCCTATAGCGCTCTATCTTTAACATATTACAAAGGTATTATGTATATAAGAAACTATAGTTATTAATAGATATATATTATAGTAAGATACAATGATAAATATCGTACCCTCATTTTAAAATAATATTTCACAGCAGCTTGTATCTAAATAACCACAAGACAGCAACGCTTGTCCCTCTCAACTTCCTTAATAAATGCTATAAAAAGAAATCATACTTGTAAAACAAATGGCCAAGATCTTGAAAGATTAACTTTACTTCCAGCTTAACGATCCCGTTGACCAGATTAGATCCTACAGGCTGGTTAAATATGCATACATATTATAGGAATTAGCTAACCTTAGTAACTCCCGTTGATCATATTCATATTGCGCTGTTAGTTACCAACGCTATTAGTTACCAACGCTGTTAGTTACCAATGAAACATGAAAATAATAACTTATGATTTGTAGAAATAAATAATATTAGTATTAATAAATAATATACCTTAGTCTGAATGTGATAGTGTTAACCATTGATTAATTTTTAAGGCGATGATGTTACGTATGAAAGCAAGCGCGCAGTTAGCGGTTAACGTTCACTAACGTTTAAGGTTAAAAATAACGCTTCAACGTAACGTGCAAGTGCAACATGGCCTTGCGTTAACGGTAGACGTTATACGGGCGTAACAGCTAACGATAAATATCACAATAGCGCTCATTGAAGTAGATCATAATAAAATTACTATCTGTTGACAGCTATAGGAATTGGTTGCTATAATAAAATGAGGTAAATGGCGTTTGTTAAAATAATAGCAATAGCTAGATATATATTTATAGAATATTAAATATTAGTGCTTAGATAATTCATTTGAGCCTGCTTTTACTTAAACTTTTTACAGCTTAAACGCAAAACGCCAAGTTTAATTCTTTCCTCAGCAAAATTTTGACTTTAACTTTCTTTTATTCGCTTAATGTGAAATTCTCTTTAATTTTATCAAAGAGGGTCCATTTCATGCTCTCTTAACCACTTACAAATCCTTTCTTTTTTCTCTAAAAAAGCAACAATGTTTGCAAATTCTTAATAGCAACACCAAACAAAGTATCAACCTCTTCACCTCTTGACTTCTCCTTCAACTCTTAAACATACCTCCGTCATTAACTTCACCAACCGGAGATCTAACCGCCAAGCTGTCCGCATATAACCGACGATCATTACCCTTCACTTAAAGTTAGCTGCATGAAAATTTTCTCGCAGGGCCATTTCGGCGACTTCCCGATTCCTAAAATATGCGTAAGTCGTGAAGATACCTTTTTAACCTTAACTAGCTAGTCTCTTTGCGCAGGTTAAAAGCTTCAATTTCGTTCGTTACTTTTTTGGATCATCAAAGCTAATTTTGAGATAACTTTAACCTTACATATTAGTTAACTAAGTTTGGATAGATGCGTTTTGTAAGTAAAGTCATATTACCCCAGGTTCAGGTTGTCGTGGTGGGTGGTAGGTGAAATATGGTATTGTCTATATATCACAGTTGTATGCAATTCTGAGCACTTTGCTCTCTTGTCTTTTTTTTTATTACCTTTAAATGATTCAACTTACAACTACAATTGATCTAACTAATCTCCAGACTGAACATCAAAACCCATTATCTTCTAATCTAGATGATTTAACTACGTTTGAAATAGTTCAACTTATGAATAAAGAAGATTCCCATGTAGTTTCTGCTGTTAACAATTGTATTGATCACGTTGCTGCTGCTGTTGATGATATTTACCCCCGCATCGCCGGAGAGGGAAGATTATTTTATGTTGGTGCAGGTTCAAGTGGTAGATTAGGAGTTCTAGATGCAGCGGAAATTCCCCCAACCTTTTCAGTTTGTCCAAGTAAATTCATTGCAATTATTTCTGGTGGTGATGATGCTATAAGAACTACTCAGGAAGGCGCCGAGGACGATTATGAAACAGCTATTGTTGATCTTAAAGCTTATAATTTATGCCCGTTGGATAGTGTAATTGGTATTGCTTCATCTGGTAGAACACCTTATGTTCTTAGTGCATTAAAATATGCTAAAAGTTTAGGTTCATTAACTGTTGGATTATCTTGTGTTGTACCTTCAGCAATGCATGATTGTGGTTATATTGATCACCTTATTACGCCAGTTACTGGTGCTGAAATTGTTACTGGTTCAACTAGGTTGAAAGCGGGTACTGCTACTAAAATGGTATTGAATATGCTTAGTACCGCTATTATGGTTAAACTTGGAAAGACATATGGTAATCTTATGGTAGACCTTAAACCTACCAACCTTAAGTTGAAAGAGAGATCAAAGAAGATTTTTCGTACTATTTGTGGATCCAAGTTTTTTGTTTTATCTGCTGATGATGGTTTACCTAGAAAGATCAACTTAGCAGGTAATGATGAAGAAATTGCTAGGCAGATAATTGGTGATCATATTAGAAATTGTGATGGTAGTTTAAAATTAGCTATTATTGTTAGTAAAACTGGATTAACTCTTGAAGACTCAAGA
This sequence comes from Sugiyamaella americana, assembly GCA_030583405.1. Taxonomy (NCBI): domain Eukaryota; kingdom Fungi; phylum Ascomycota; class Dipodascomycetes; order Dipodascales; family Trichomonascaceae; genus Sugiyamaella; species Sugiyamaella americana. The sequence continues at coordinate 13,597 of JAJMID010000130.1, forward strand.
ATCTTGTTACATAATAGTCTTAATAGATTGGGATTAGCATTAACTTCTTATAATACAGTATTCTTTGGTCCTAGAGATCGTTCTAATAGTGATAGTTCAAGTCCAGAATCTATATTTAGTGCTAATTCATCTACATCCTCTATTGATACTACTTACTCAACATCTTCAAACTTTTCCCCTGATGGAGGTTCTTTAGTGCTTGTTGTAGACGGGGGTGGATCAAAAACTGCAGTTGTAATTAAAAGTTCAAATGGTATTAATATTCATTGCGAAACTGGTTCATCAAATATTTCTACATGTGGAATGGATGGAATGGTTGATTCAGTAGGTTCAGCAATTCGTTTAGCAATTTCAAAACTTCCTCAATATCTATTAGTTTTAAGTTCAGGTAAAACTCTTCAAATTTTTGAATCAGCTTGGATTGGACTTGCAGGAATATCTTCTACTCATTATTACCGAGTATTAGAAAGATTTGAACAACTCCTTGGACTTGGTCGTAGTAAAATTAGACTTACTGGTGATTCTTCGTTATTAGCTGCTGTATTATCGTACCGTCCTGAATATGAAGCAGCAATCAGTTTAGTTGCTGGAACTGGTTCTGGTGCAGTTGGTTATAAATATAGTAATAAAAGATATGAATATCTTGGAAGAGCTGGTGGTTGGGGCTCATACCTCGGAGATGAAGGAAGTGGTTACTATATCGGCATGCAAGCAATTAAAAATACTATTGAATCTATTGATAGAAAGAAGTTAAGAAGAGTTTTTCAATCATCTTCCATTACTAATAAAGGAAAGTTTTTTGAATTAACCAAATTTCAAAAAAAGCTAGTTCGTTATTTGGGAAATGATGGTGGTGATGAAGATATGTTCTTAGCTGATATGATTGAGTTCATGTCTTCAAAAGTTATTGATGATAGTGGTAGAAGAGCAAAGATTGCTGATGTTACTAGAATTGTTTTCGATGCAGCTTTTTCTGATACTCCTGATCCAGCAGCTTTAAGAATTATTAGAAGTGCAGCTTCTATTCTTGTTGAAAAGAATGTTTTACCATTTGTTGAAGAATATCTAATTGATCCTAATGAATCACTGTTAATCTTGGCAGGTTCATTACTCTTAAGTGAGGAATATCGTAATTTAGTTATAGCTTCTCTTGAACAACATGGAATCTATTTCAAAGGTGTTGAAGTAGTTGATAATCCCGCAGAAGTAGCAGCAAGAGGTTTACTTTGTGAACTTTAAACCGCTTCAACAAACTCTGTAGCATTGAATAGCAAAAATGAATATTTATTGGTTCCTTGAAATGGAATAGTTATTTATTAATATATATTAATAATAGAAAGAATCATAATCCTATATATAGATATATATTGCTTATAAAATATACGCTTTGTAATTAAATATATTTGCTCTATAGCTTTACATACTTTTCTGCTTTTGGTTTTAAATCTTCCTGAGAATAGCTTGACGCGCTACTTCTTGGTACCCAATAAACAGATCTCCAAGGTTTAATCGGAGAAGCAAACATTTCATCAATTTCTTCAAGACTTAAACCTTTCGTTTCATAAACAAAGAAATGAACAAACGTTACAGCAAACAAAATAAATCCACTAAACACATATCCATAATAGAAATGAATTGATTCAATAATAAATGGCGAGCAGAATCCTAAAACAAAGTTTGCTAACCAATTAGCTGCCAATCCAATCGCCCTATACTTTGTTAGAACTATTTATAAATAAATAAAAGTCAATAAATAAAAAAACCCTACTTACATTCCCTTAGATCTAATACAAAGTGGATATATTTCCGATACAAGTACGAATGCACAAGGGGCCCAGCTAGTAGCAAAGCAGAATATATAAAAGCATGTAACAACAATCATACCTTTACCAACAGAATGATTAGTTTCACCATGCGAATACAATGCTTTTGCTCCTAAAGAAGCATATATAATGAAAAAGAAGAGCATACCAATACCACCATAAATCAATACATTACGACGTCCAAATCTTTCAACAAAGCATAAGCCAAAGAAAGTAGATATAAAATTAACAGCACCAAATATCATTGAAGTTGAAAATGAATCAGTCATGCCAATATCTCTAAATACTTTTGTTCCATAATAGAAGAAGTAATTTGCTCCAACTAGTTGCTGAAGTGCCAAAACAAAGACACCAACCAGAAGTCTATATGCTACCTTAGGTTTTCCAGAAAGTAGGCTCTTCCATGATACTTGATTTGCTTCCTTTTCATGATCTACTGCTCTTACTATATTATCAATAGAAATTGAAATTAATTGGTCATCTTCTGAGCACCTATTCAAAAAGCACATTGATTTTCTTGCATCTATAATTCTCCCTTTGGAAATAAGATATCTTGGTGATTCAGGCATAAATACCATGCCAATAATTAAGATCATTGCCCAAACAAAACAAAGAGATAGAGGTATCCTATAAGATCCAGTATCATCTCGTGATTTAGTACCATAACAAATACAATATGAAGCAAATATTCCTAGAGTTACTTGCAATTGATAAATTGAAACTAATACACCGCGAATTTCTTGTGGGGCAACTTCAGATTGAAACATTGGAACTAATACTGCTATAGTTCCTACACCTAATCCACCTATAACTCTACCTATTAAAAATTGATACCAAGCAGTAACAGCTGATATTTGAATAATAACTCCAATGATATAAATGATACACCCAATAGTAACTCCAACCTTTCTTCCATATTTATCACCCAAACGAGAAAAGAAAATCCCCCCAATGCCAGCACCAATTGAAAATATTCCCACTATAAGTCCTGAACGAAGCTTTGAAAAGTAATAAACACCATCAGAATCTTCCTCTCCAAAGTTCTTTACAAACAATGGCATATTAATATATCTAAAAAGTTAGTAGTGCTTACATACGTTAAACCTCTTTGACCTACCCTGCTATTGTTCCTGTGTCATAACCGAAAATAAATCCACCCATTGCAGCAAAACTACATAACAGGACCACTAAAGAATACCGGGATATAATTGATCTTACTTTAGTAAAAGTATGAATCTTTTGTATATCATGTAATACTGTAACTATTGGTGAATCTGGTGAATCTGGAGTTGGTGAAGTATCATGCCAGCTGGTTGCTGAACTAGGTGTAGAATATTCATTTGACATTAGTTTTAGCAAAAAATATTTCAAGGTAACTTTTCGTAAGGTAAAATTTCAAAGCTGGTATTTACATATATAATAGATGAGGGATTGTTGTTTGATATCATCTATGAGGTAATTAAAATGAGTTTTGTACCACCTGACAAGAGTCGAAGGAGATTGTGCATTTTGTAGGAAGTTTATGATGTAGCTCTGTATTATATCATGGTTATTAAATCATAAACTTAATTCAACTTGAAAGATTCCTTATGAATACTTGTTTAGGAAAGATTGAGAATAAATTTAGAAGGTGTAATGCATTTAGCAAGATCTAGGAATGAGAATTATGGTTTTAAGATAGAATCAAGGTGATTCACGTGAATCACGTCGCTTACATTTAGATCAAATTACATTTTAAATAAAAGATAACATTGATATACTAAGATTAAGTTAGAAGATATATTTGAACAATAGCTATATATATATATATATATATATAGCCCAGCTCATGTACGCGCGGTGATACACGATAAAATGTGCATTAACTTGACATCTGCGCGATAAGATAAGATAGCCGTTACGCATGCAGATAAGGTTTAGGGATAATCGCCCAGGTTTTTACATGCTATTAATGGTTTATTCGTTTTTAAATGCTAAATAAAATGTCTATATAATTATAATTTATATAATAAATGCTATATTAATGCTTTCCTTGGTAAGTTCCTTCTTCAATTTGGCGATCAACGCTAGCAATATGAGCAACTAAATCGACAACTCTCGCACTATACCCGAGTTCATTATCGTACCAAGTAATGAGTTTAACAAAGGTAGGATTTAATAAAATACCAGCAGTAGCATCAAAAATGGAGGAATGAGTATCACCAACCAAATCTGCAGAAATAACTGCATCTTCTGTATAATCTAAAACACCTTTTAAATCCCCAGCTAATGTAGCAGCTTTAACAACCCGTTTGATTTCATCATAACTAGTTTCTGTAGCAAGTTTAACAGTAAGATCAACAACCGAAACATCAGAAGTTGGAACTCTTAATGACATACCAGTGACTTTACCCTTCAAATCAGGAATAATTGAACCAAGGGCTTTTGCAGCACCAGTAGAAGTAGGAATGATATTACCAGCACCACGACCACCTCTCCAATCTCTAGTTGCATGACCATCAATAACATTTTGAGAGTTTGTCATTGAATGAACAGTAGTCATAAGACCTTCTACAATACCAAAATTATCATGAATAACCTTAGCAAGAGGAGCAAGTCCATTTGTGGTACATGAAGCATTAGAAATAACTCTTTGATCAGGAGTATAACTTTTATGATTAACACCAACAACATACATTGGTGCATCTTTTGATGGAGCAGAAATAACTACTCTTTTAACACCATTTTGTAAATGAACAGAAGCAGAATCAAGTGTAGTGAATTTACCAGTACTTTCAACAATATATTCAGCACCACCACATTCTTTCCATTCAAGTTTTGAAGGATCTCTTTCACTTAGTAAATAGATTTCTTTACCATTAATAATTAATTTACCATCTTTATCAGTACATTCTCCTTTGAATTTTCCATGAGTAGAATCATATTTAAAAGTATAAGCAGCATAACTAGCAGAAATTCCTGGAGCATTAATAGCTACTACTTGAACATCATCACGTTCAACAGCACATCTTAGTACAAGACGACCAATACGGCCGAAACCATTAATACCAATTTTGACAGTCATTTGTGAATTGAGTATGAGAGAGTGTGTCTTGGAACTATTTTATAAAAGACGTTAAGTAGTAAGTGAAGTTTAATATTCACTTTTAATCTTTATTGATAATAAATAAAATAAATAAATATAAGAAAATTCGTAAAAGAACATTTTTTATTTTAATTCGAGGAATATATAGATATATTTATATTAACTTGTATTATATTCAAATAAAATTAATAGGGTGGGGCCTAATTAGGAGCAAAATGACAGTCCGACCGTTCCCCGCTTTCCGATTAGCACGAGAATTTTAGTTATTAACCATAAATATGGAGAGAAACATGGTGATGGTTAATGAGTGTCCGGGGAAATGGTTATTCCATAGTAGGATGCGGGCCGCTAAGCTAAGAGATTGGGAAATTGGGTCTATATTCCATGCAAGGTGTGCATCGGATCCGCAATGATAAAGCTAAACTAAAAGGTTACAAACGGATCCGAAGACGGATTGACAATGTTGAGGATATGAGATGGTAAGAAGATTGGTGGGTGAAAGAAAAGAGAACTTTTAAAATGAAACCAATATATGATGGTATTGTAAACTGATAGTAGATTTTAATGATGGGTGACAAAAGTACAAGATTTTCATCAATATTCGCCTATTAATGAGCAATCGGAATTATTCGGTCTTCAGTGAGTTCACGATAAAGTTCTGGGACAAATGCACGTTCAACGCGGGGGGAGTGCGGAGATATACAAAGGGGAATTTTATATGAATATCATTCAATTATAACAGTTAACGAGAATAAGACGGATAAAAGCTATCCAATACGATCCCCAACAATTTACTAGAAAGAAGGGAAAAGGTGGGAAAGATGGAAACATGAAGTAACTAAAGGAAAACAATAGTCCGGGGGGTGTGCTCTACGGTATGTTTGATGATGATGAGGATGTGGGGGTGATGGCTTGTGTCAGTTATGTGGGCCATAATAGGGGGTGATCATTGTGGTTCGAGTATTAAGTTTATCCGCAAGATGTGGGGGGTATAGTATGGCATATGATAAGAGAATGATAAAATCCAATTGAAAGTTATCCCACAAAATAATGTAAAGAGTTAAAAACTTTATTAAAAATATATACGCGTTATAATATGATTTTTATTGGATAACTATATGCCAGGGGTGAGTTTAATCTCCTCGATAAGCAAAAATTAAAATTAACGTGCATTACCCACATATTTACGGCAACTGGCGGATTAACAACCGTTAGTTGGCAAGGCAATGATCCGCTTTTCGGACCAGAATCCCGAACCGACAGTTTAAGACAGTTAATCCGAAATTATTCCGGAAGACAATAAATATATAAGCAAAAGGAAGAAGGAAAGCAAAGAAAAGCAGAAACAGAAAATAGTAAATAAGTTACGTAATAGTATATATAAAATATAGTAAAATAATAAACATGAAACAACCCATCCTTAATCTCTAACATCCAATTACATGTAAGTACCAGCCAACAATGGAATTCAACAAATTTAGTTTCTATACTAAACTTTATTAACTCCACTACTAGTAGCAACATTATTTGACTGTTTTGGAACTGCCGTTACTGCCGTTCCATAACAGCAAACTTCAGTCCAACCAGGTTCAGGACTGGAAACATCAAACCGGAAAGCGTAAACCGCATTACCACCAACTTGATGAACCCCTGCTACTAATCTATCCATTGATTGATCACGACACCTAACCATATTTGTAGTTAAAGCAGATACTTCACCACCACCTAAACTTTTGAAACCAGCACCAATAAGAGTAGCAACATTTCTACTTCTTACAGTAATACCATAAACTTCAATGTTAGTAAGAAAGCGAAGAAGGTGCGCCAGAAACGTGTCTCTAATTAAGGATAAACATACCTAAACCATGAATCTCCACTATATCATACCCAGGAATGTCATTACCAGTTGAAATTATAATATCTTTCTGTGTTGGCCAAATACCAATACCATTCTTTCCATCAGCAATATGATCGATATGAGATTTCTGTACGTGAACGGACATTATGTACAACTAACAACAAATTTGAACAAATTTGATTATCAATTGATTATATGAAGTGAACCATCATTGCCCTTAAATATGTAACTTGTCAGTTAGATGGTTGTATGAAAAGACCCCACATTGTGACGCATCATAACAATATTGAAGATCGTTAACAAACATGAGCATATGACCTTGAAAGCTAATCTTAACGTATTATAGTATGGTATAAAATATGAGTAATAATAATATTCTTTCTCTATGTCTGTAGAAATTCCACAGTGACGAACTAGAGAACCGGAGGGCCAGCTCTTTCATAATTTACGTCGATATCAAGCACATGTACATACCCACTGATATAGAATATGCTGCTGAAGTGTGTTCATTGCACTTTATTGTGATTGAGATTACATATAATTATCTCTACTGTGCTCTCATTTGTAATTGGCAAAATTATCGACATGCGCGTGAAAAGAGAAATATTAGAAGAACGTTTCATGAGCATGATTTCCCACTACAATATCCCCGCGAAGCGGGGAACAACGGGTCCGGGCAGAGCCCGGCCGCCGGAGGCATTACAGGTAGCGTACGTGGTTAAATAAATATCTTATAGTAATCTAAATATATATCTATTTGTAAACAAATCTATGGGGCACAATAACCACCATCAACTCTTAAATCACTTCCAGTTGTGAATGTTGATGCATCGGATGCAAAATATAAATAAGCTCCAACAAGTTCACGAGGAAGTCCTTCTCTTCCAAGGGGAGTTACCGATCTCCATTTTGTTTTTGTTTCTTCTGGTACGAAATCACTGATTTCAGTAGCAATGTATCCTGGGGAGATTGAATTTACTCTTGCAAATCCTGACCATTCAACAGCTAATGATCTTGATAAATGGATTACACCTGCTTTAACAGCATTATAGCCAGCTTGTAATTGTGGATAGTTGACAATATGACCAGACATTGATGCAGTAAAGATTAAAGAACCATGACCTTGTTCTTTGAAGATCTTACCAATTGCTTTAGCGCAATAATAAACACCGTTGAAATCTAAATCAACTACTTTATGCCATTCTTTATGATCTGGTGGGGAAATAAGTGGGCCAGCAGTCCATGGAACACCGGCATTTGCAACAAAAATATCAATTTTTCCAAAATCTTCCTTGATCTTCTTAATAGCTGCTTCAACTTCATCAGCATCAGTTACCGATACTTTATAAGCTTTAACTTTAACATTATACTTTTCAGCTAATGCTTTTGCTTTATCTTCAGATGGATGAGAATTATACCAAATTGCTACATCAGCACCGGCTTGGCAATAAGCTTCAGCTACTGCATAACCAATACCAGTAGATGAACCAGTTACTGAAGCAACTTTTCCTTTTAAAGAGAATAAATCAAGAACATTTGAAGGAAGTTCAGGAGCTTCTTTAGGAAGAGGTCCTAATTCAGTAAAGATAGTAGCATTATCAGCCCAAACCATCTAAAAAGTTAGTATAAAGTTATGATGTGATTTGTAATGGAATGTAGATTACGGGTAGTTTAGTGGTAGATTTGTGAATGTATTGTGGGGTAAATGAATTGTAGCTCACCGGAGTAACCTATCATTCAATATCGTCCAACCTTATTCTTTTATTCTCTTATACACTAGTATTACTTACTTTTAGATCAATTTCTTCTATTTAAATACAATTCAATTTTAATAATTAATTCTAACAATTAATTCAACTCTCTCAATTCTTTCTTATACTCGGATATATCAATCGGAAATATTCAAACTTGGCACTTTTTACCGCTTAATATCCGTAGATGCATAAAAATATAACTTTAAAATTTTACTAACAAAAACCGCCCTTCCCCCGTCTATTTATATTAATTTCATAAATCGTTTTAACACTATTTTAGAAACCTCAAACCCCACCTCGAAGCTTTTCGAAGTATTTCCGAAAATGGTCGGGTTCATTTGGTTGATGGGTTGACGATTTGGCAGCGTTTCATGTTACGTCATACTAACAAAGTGCATAAAATCAGTGCATAGGTCAAAGTTATTTCCTTATTTGATTGATTTTAGATAAGGAGCCAGCAACTATGTTCTGATAAGCGGGCGGGAGTTTTTAATCCGACTTGGATTAGCCGAAGGGTGAGATTATTAGATCAGTTAGGGGTTAGTGTTAGTTTCGAGGAGGATATTGTGGGCTGAGAAGAACAAAAGAATCCTACTCGGGTGTTATTGGTTGTGATTAGTTCATTGTTATCTTATCGTACATTACTTTATACTTTAATCTTGTAGATAGAGTTGAGCGGGGGTTTTTTTGAAAGGTTATTTGGGGAAGGCTAGTTATGGTTGAGTTAACATTGTAACGTTACCTTGTGCCGAATTTACGGTGAGTTTAGTTAACGTTAACAATTGTGCCTGTGCCTCGCATATGCTGAAAGGGAGTAAGATGTTTGAGAGAGTATAATACATTTTGAAGATTCTAGAATCTAAAAGAGAATATATGGTATAAAGTTCATATAGAAACAAGAAAGAAATAAATAAGAAAAAAGTAAATTTTAATTAACTTAGGTAAGAATGAAGAAAAGCAGACAATAATAGAACTGCGAAGGGGCGTTCTAGTTAGTAGGTAGTGATCGGATCGTCTATACTATAACTGCATCGTGTAAATAACAAGGGCATCGACGGTTTATGTCATTGCACAGAGTTGACACGATAATCTATAGCCATAGCTGTCAATTAACTGCTATCAACTTATATGTAGGTTTCACCTGCAAAGTAAAGTGCTGTTAAATAACGTTAACCAGGACGTAGAGCAAGTTGATTAGATCATGAGAGTTTCCGAGTATAAGTAAAACTTATAGTCAACTTGGTAATTAGATTCCTAACAGGCGTCTTATAGTTTGCGACTAACGCAGGTATATAATGTATAATAGAAGTTATTATATCAATAGAAATATAGTTTAAAAAAGAGCAAAATACCGTAGATGAATATACACTTTACATCTCTAAACCTAAGGGCCGATAGTGGTTAGGCGTTAGATAAGGGTTAGGTTCTGTACTGAGCCATGTTGATTCATCATCTTTTCACCAGATTAGTTAATGTACAGTTAATGAAATTATCAATGGTAAACCAAATACATAGGATTAGTACCCTTAGTAAGAAGATATTTATAATACATGAACATTGATTTAGACACGTTATGCGGATTAGAAAGATAACCTTATAACTCGTATGCACATACATACATGGATCTTTCGTTAACGTTACAAGAATATAATTAAGGGAACTATATTGACATCGGGATGCAGCGGGTTGAGTTAGGACCCTCATCAACGTCACGTACAGAACAACTTCTCATCGAACGGCAGCCATTTATCCCACATCTCACTTCACTTTATATATCTCCTTAATTAGCTTATACATATTCTTAAATACATTATATATTAAATACACTATATCTTTCATACACTATATCTTATATCCTCCTATAACTTCTATTCAATCCTAATATCTGAATATATATTATTAATAAAAATCCATGTAGATAAAAATCCAATACTTCCGCTTATTAAATATACAACTGCTGAGATTAAAAAGCTATAAGTTAAATATAATATAATTGCCGTTAATCCTCCATATGAATACCTAAATAATAACAATCCAACTGATGTTAAAAATACATAAATACCAACTGATCCCGACAATGTGAAACTTGACCATTGCCAACGATAATCTCCATTGAGTAACATTACATAAACAATTTCAATGGTGATAATAACTGAAGCTACTAACATGATTATATAACTGATAAAGAGGAAACCAAACATAAAATAGATTTTATGTAACCACAATGACGTAATAAGAAAACTTATTTCAACACTGATACTAACAAATGGTATAATTCCTGCTAATAAATTTCTAATTGGTCTTTTTAAATAAAATGGTAACCGAGGAATCTCTTTTACAGGTGTAACTACTGAAGATTCTCCTGGAGAATCTTCCAAGGAAATATAATCAAATCGTTTTCTTTTTCCAATAAAACTACCAACAAATGAAAGTGGAATGGATATGAAAAACCATAACCCAATTAATTTTAATATAACAATAAATGGAACTGCACCTGAGCTACCTTGGAAAACGACAAGAAAATTGAGAAGTAAAAATGTACCAAACACCAATCCAGGAATAAGAGTTGGTGTTAATAAAAATAATGTTGTCCATAGTGTTAAATCAGTTTTAACAATCGTGTTTTCATTCTCCTCATCGTATGGAACATTATCATCACCTTTAAACCATTTAAAGCAATATGATGATACAAATCCACCGATTATTGAAGAAAATGAATAAGCATAAATAGCACTAGTTGCTATAGAACCTCTTTGAGTAGGAGAAACAATCCCTAAAGCAGCAACTATTATGGTTGCAAATGTAAGAAAACATAAATGACATCCATTGCCAATTAATACACTTAATAGTAAAGTATTTTTTGGACTGGAAAAACAGTTACCCTTCAATTGTTTCCAACTATCCTTATTAACATGTTTTATGATATCTTTACTAATAAAATATTTACCTAATCCACTAAAAACAATACAAAATACTAAAAATACAACTGAAGAAATTATTAATGGTTTCCAATGAATTCGAGATCCATGAGTTTCAAGATATTTATCCCATCTTGAAGCCCAACTTACAGGTGATTCTTTCCATTTAACTGAATAAGTGAAGTGAATATCATCAGCTTTAACAGCTTTCTTTCTACCCCTCTCTCTACCTCTAACTGCGGGTAATATATAAGGTTTCGTCTTAGCAGCACATTTAGCAGCACCATCTTCAGTATAATTTCTTGATTGAGTAGAAACAGTTCCTCCTACAACTCTGTATTGACCAGGTGCAAATTCATGATATTCAACTTCAAAATCAAAATGATTATTAAACGCAGCAGAGGGGCCTCTTTCCGGGCTGAATGTAAAGGCAGTAATAGGAATACCTGGAAGATAGTAATAAATCCTAGGTTCATTAAAGTAATCGTCTTTATCATCATCATCATCATCTTCTTCTTCTTCTTCTTCATCGTCATCAACAACAGTCCTGCTATTTTTAACTAGTTTAAACGTCAACGGTAAATCATCTATATTCCAAAAATATGCTAATCCTTCCCCTCTCGCAGACAAATATTGGAGCTGTTTCTTGGAATAATGAGATGTACAGAGTTGAGCACATTCAACATCTTCTAACATATTAAATTCAAATGGTGTATTATAAATTCTATCACCAAATAGCAATGACCCTAAATTTCCCTCCTTCTGTTCAATTCCCTCTTTTGGTTTACAAAAATTGAATCTTTTATCATAATAATCAATAGATAATCGTAATCGACCAGACCGCCGAGGAGCAACGCTATTGGTATTTAAAAGAACTTTTTCACCCCTTGAATAATCCTTTGGTGAAGCACCAGGAAGATTAAATGCTGAGGCCAATTGAAAAACTAAAAGATAAATTAATGAATCTACCAATCTTAGAATCATTTTTAATTGTAGAAATTACAAAGGTAGTTTCAATATCTGTTTATAACACGTACGTTATGCATACAGTTATTGTTTTCTGTGAGAAAGATTATCCACCAACGTCCCGGGCCGCTAAACTCAGGGCATCAACAAATGATCATCATCATTTTCAAAGTTTAATTTAATATTCGAGATTAACCATTCATCCATCAATCAATTCACATATCTACAAAAGAGGTACTTAGTTGATAATTATATCTACATACGGAAAATATTTCCATATTCAAAAAGATAAGATAAGATAAGCCAAGATTAACCATATAACATGTACATAGGTTAAGGGTGGAAGATCCCCGCTTCGGCTTCTGCCTCCGGCGGCCGGGCTCTGCCCGGACCCGTTGTTCCTCGCTCGGCGAGGAAGTTAAATTTATTGATAACTTAATTGACCAGATCTAACTGAATGTATATGCGGTTTATCCTTTTCTCGATTGGTTAGTTATACTTAATATTATTGTTAATTGCATAATTCTTAGCTGGCCCTCCCAGTCTATACATGGCGGAATTTTGAAATAAATTAAGAATTTATATATATCCATATATATACAATTACAATCAATTAAAGTATGTCATACATATTACATCTTTACTGGTATATGGCTCTATATAACTAATATCATGATCGGATATTATAGTATATTGATATTGATAAATGTACCTCCATTGAATGCAATCCTAAGATATCATAGTCAAATCTATTCTCCTACAATCAATAGCGCTACATAATTTTTTAATTACTCGCTACAACTTCTTTTGAAGAGCGAGATTCATTATCTATTGTCATAATCTACTATCAGCTTTAACCTCATCTTTATAAGTTTCCATGTTGTCAGTATCATTATCATTATTCCGAACGTCACAACCGGAGATGCACCTCTATCGTTACGCATAATACGGGTTTAGTTAAACCAACCGATGTACAATGTTGACATTTAGAACAGCTAATTTATCAGATTTTCATCAAGATGCCAAACTCCAGCTAACAAATCTCTTCTTTCAAATAGATGCCCATTAATGATACCCAGGGGATTCCCTTTAGAACTTCAGGGACGTGACAAAATAAGTTAGTTAAGGATTAAGTAACCAGCTACTTCTAGAAGTAGTTCACGCTGGGTTTAAGATCAGAAGTTGTCGGAGATAAGTTTCAAACGCTTCATGATGCAATGATTGTTCAATGTTCATAACATGATATCATTGTATGATTCATTTCAAGTATTGCTAAAGTATCACCATATGTTTGACGTTTGAATTAATATAAATACAAGGTGTTCTTCAACCATTTCTTCTGGTTATCTTAAGAATTCATCGTCATTCATGCTTAATTAATCATATTAACACAAAATGACTGCTACTTCTATTCCAACTTTATTCCTATCAAAGTACGAAATGTTACTCTTGAACATAGTATTGCAATTGCCCCTATGAGTAGATTCAGAGCTTCTTTACATAGTAATTTCCTTCTGTCATCACCACCATCTAGGAATATTTTTACTTTGTGTAAGCTTACCGAATAAAATACTAATACATGCATGTACCACTCTCCCGGCACCCGAACTAACTCAAACAGCCGCCTTTATACCAACCTCTATTAAGCGATATGCTAAGCGATAAGAGAGATATACTATCTGCTACATCTATGAAATTTATCTGAGATCCCCCGAGCTCAGATCAACAGTAACGAACACGAACACGAACATAGAACTGGATAGAGGATATAGGATTTGAAGAAATAATTTAAAAACATTAAAGTAGAAAAGAACAAGAAGAGAAATTAAATAATATTTTGAATTTAGTTTTCTATAGAATATTAATAAAAATATAATTCTTTCTATAATTATTATTATCCCATATAATATACGAATATCAAGTAGATTTTCATAACTTAGTTGTAGTTAACACCGTTTTATAACCATTTTGCACAATCTAAAGATCTCATTTACAATCAACCCATTCATTTACAGTCACATTATCTCATCACTCATAATAAACTGAATCTAACCACTATCTCCCTTATCTCTTAACCACCTCACATCACTACCAACCCACCTCACCATAACCATTCATCTCATTTCATCTACAACCTCCTATCATGTCCGTACGTTTAATAACTCAGATTAAAGATAATGCATTATACGGTTCTCAACACTTTATAAGGTTTTATAATTCGCTCTCAAAACCAAAAAGAGTTCTAGTTACTCTTGCATTTATATTCACAACTGCAGTTGGTATATTATTTTTAATCTTTCATAATGAATTTTTTAAACTCATGGTAGCATTTTCTGTGAAATGGAAAGAGACGAAAGGAGGAGGTGTGATTTTATTCCTATTAATAACATTAATATCCTTCCCACCATTAGTTGGTTATTCAGCATTATCATCATTAACAGGAATGATCTATGGATTTCCCAATGGTTGGCCATTTCTCTGTGCTGCTACTTTGGTAGGTTCTACACTCTCCTTCATAACCTTTCGTTACCTTTTATCTGATTATGCCAAAAAATTAGCTTCTACAAATGTAAAATTTGCTGCATTAACAAAAACACTTGAACAAGATAAATTCACACTCCTATGGATGATAAGATTATGCCCATTACCATATTCACTTTCAAATGGTGCACTTAGTTCCATTCCCTCTGTTAGTGTATTTAGATTCTTTATCGCAACTGCATTAACATCACCCAAATTACTCATTCACATCTTCATCGGTGATAGAATTGCAAGACTTGGTACTGAAAAAGATACCGCTACAAAAATCATTGATATAGTATCTATAACGATTGCTGGTGTTGTTGGTACCTTAACTGCTTATATAATATACAATAGAACAATGGATAGAGCAACTTTAATGGAAGCCCAAAATGAATATGCTAGAGTTGAAGAAGGTTTTGATGCAATCATTGATGAATTTGAATTATCCTCTGAAGATGAATTGGAAAATGCTTCTCCAACAACCCCTTCTAACTTACTGTAATAAAGAACATCCCCTGTACTCTATCTGCCTCCGGCGGCCGGGCTCCGCCCGGACCCGTTGTTCCTCGCTCCGCGAGGAATGGCCACGCTCTATGCACTTGCAATGAAAAACGCCTAAATATGAGCAACTATAAATTCGCCGGATAAGAGCTTATATATACAGTATAAACAATTGACAGCCAATTAGGTATAGTTGTAATGGAGGTATGAGATGGGATGAACTTATAGCATTCCCACTGATTTCGTTAGCGCTTGGGTATTCCATTGAATTGGCTTTACGATCCCAAGTAATAAAATACTGATTGTACCACGTACGTATTACCAGATAAAAATAGGGATTAACTTTTTTAGAAGTAGCTTTTGAGATTATGTTACAGGATGAAAGACACAGTTGAGATTAAGTTACAGAATGTGAAACAAATTGCAGCATCAAGTGACAAAGAAATTAAATGAAAGAAACCAATTAAAGAACGATTAACTAAAGTTGATAAAAGCAAGAATAGCTTTGTGATGGAGTTGCAGATTACTGAGCCAAATTGATTGAGAAGCACGCAAATATTTCGTCAAAATCAAAGTTAAAACTAAATGATATATACGCACAAGTTGTCTACGATTATAGTTGTAAGAGGTTTGTTCTAACGATGATTGCTTCCTGGTTTAAAGTTTAGTATTTGATTTAGGATATCAATGAATATGCGATTATAATCACTGGCATTAGTTAGAACGAAGTATTTTGTAGTTAAGGAGTACCCAATATTCATCGTGTTTCTATTATATAATTTTATGTACTGTAATATATAATCGTTCAGTTTCATCCGAGCGCAGCTCGGAACAACGGGTCCGGGCGGAGCCCGGCCGCCGGAGGCATAGGTAATTACAAAGATTTTCCTACAATATCCGACCATTTTTGACCATCGAGTTGTTGAAGAACTGTTCTTTTGATTTCTCCGACGATTGATGGACCTTTATAAGCAAATGCTGTATAAAGTTGAACGAAATTAGCACCAGCTTTTGCAAATTCAATTGCATCATTGCCATTTGAAATACCTCCACAACCTATAATTGTAATATCATTACCGAGATGTTTACGCATAAGTTTAAGTGCTTTAATTGAGAATGGTTTAACTGGTTTACCAGAGAGGCCACCAAATTCAGATACAATCTTCTTGTCGGATTTAAGAGTATCAGGACGAGCAATTGTTGTATTACTAACAATTACACCGTCTACTTTACTGTCTTTAACAGCACTAGCAATTGATTCAACTTCAGGTTCAGTAAGATCAGGAGCTACTTTAACAACAATAGGAGGTAAGATATCTTGATCTAATTTATTACGTTCATCAACAACAGTAGTTAATAAGGTGCGTAATTCTTCTTCAGCTTGCAAATTACGTAAACCAGGAGTATTGGGACTTGAGACATTAATAACTAAAATATCAGCATAAGGACCCATTGTTCTAACACCTTTAACATAATCATCAATAGCTTCAGCAGTTTTATTTTTACCCAAACTAATAGCTAAAGCATGGTCAGATCTTAAAGAATTATTAATTGATTGACCAATGATTGGTTTTGAAACATCAGAAATAACTTTTGCTAATCGGATCTTCAAACGACTAACGACAGAACTTTGACCTTCTGAATTAAATCCATATCGATTTATAACTGCTTGATCCTTTTCTAAACGGAAAAATCTTGGTTTTGGATTACCAGGTTGAGGCTCAGGAGTAATCGAACCAATTTCAACATAAGAGAATCCAAGATTGAACAAAGTATCAATAGCATCACCATTTTTATCCAAACCAGCAGCAACACCAATTGGAGTACGTAAAGTAACAGGTTTGACCTTTGGATTAGCTGAATTTGAAAATAATGTTACTTCTAATTGTCGATGAGGATCAAGATCATCATTAAAAGAATCTTTTTCCTTAGGATTCAAAAAGGGATATTTAAAAGTTTCAATTGCTAATTTATGAGAAGTTTCGCCATCAAAAATCAATCTAATTGTAGGTAAAATTAAATATTCATGAATAGCAGCATTAGGATCCTTATAATAATAAAACCCAGCTACCCCGCCAATTCCACCAATAAGAGATAAAGTAGTCAATTTATTACCAAACGAACTCTTTAAAGTACTATAACGAACATTGTTGTGAACATTTAATCTACTAAAAAATCTCAATTTCTTAAGAAACATTATATCTCTTTATCTTTGTCTATTTTGTCGGATAAACCAATCCAGTCAATTGAGGACAAAAGATCTCCAGATATTTTTCACGTTCCCCACCTCGTGCATTGCATTATCGAGGTAGCCTCCGGCGGCCGGGCGCTGCCCGGACCCGTTGCTCCGAGCTACGCTCGGAGTGCTTAGATAGCCGCCGGGTAAATTCCGAGCGAAGCTCGGAACAACGGGTCCGGGCAGCGCCCGGCCGCCGGAGGCATTGTGCGAGGTTATGCATAACTTTAAATTTTCATGTATCCTAAATAGGGTTTTCATCATTTTAGTGTAACTTACTTCGGCAACTCTCGATTGTCTTTTGTACGGAATGGATGGAGAATGATCGAACAATGGAAGTGGAATTCGAACAAGGAAATCGTCTGTTATTGTTTGATTGTGTATGGTGCAGTTACGAAATTAAAATCGCTCAGGTTGGCTAGTTTGCTTGATGTCATTGAACAGCGACGGTTGCTCGGGTATATTCGGTTATTAGAGAGGGGTGTAATTGTAATTTATTGTAATTTATAGATAGTTAAGGTTACGTTAACTATAACTTGACTTATAGTATGAGTTGCATGTTGTTTGTTTACATTTATCTAAAACTATCTATTTTATACGTTATCAATCAAACACTACCTTTAGTTTTGAGACAATTTAGCAGGACGTAAGTTATTGCTTGATCATTGATCTTCATGTCTTATTTTGTATATAAAATTAATATCTATAGATGAGATTAGCTGATAAGGGGTGAAGAAGTAGTTAACCACGAGGTGAAATTATTATGGTATGACCGATTTGATGGTTATCATAAGAGGTAACATAAATCAGATATCGATGTGAGTTGAATTCGAATACAAACTCAGATCTCATAGTTATTAAGGTTAAGGATCGGGATTTAATACTCTCGGATATATAATCCGAATTAACGTTGTGATTTGCGCCGTTACTCACCAATATCGACTAGTACTGTAATCACCTTCAGGTGTCAAATTGCGTAAGGCTGTGTCTGGTGGAGAGTATCTTGTACGTACTTAATCGTATACCTAACTTACTATATAAAGAATAAATGAATATTTATCATATAGCCATAGTTATTTCTCATCGATCATGATGTTAACATATAATTTAATAACTCATGTATAACTCATGTATAAATCTGTCAATTGTAGTTTGAAAATTATAAATAAAACTATTTCATATTTATTTTTTAAAATCGTATATTATAAAATTAGGTGGGTTCAATTGCACGGCACTTAGATCATAGTGGGTAAAGCTCACGCAGAGTAGTTAAGTTCACCGGAACGTTATTATAGCTGTACATGCGTGAACCATCCACTCTATTTACTAAGATTAAGTAACAAGCGGATGGTCTGAGTTGTTGGTCTGTGTGTTTGTTTGGTGAGTAAAAAGCACTCCTGTTTAAGCTTGTTACAAAAGTTATTTATATAAAATTATAATTATATTATTATAAATAAACATTAAATACTAACCAAGTTAATAGAAATTATTACCATATTCTTACTTTACAGTGTATCCCTTCATATCCCTTAATCCCTTACTTACCAAAGTCCATGTCTCATTACCAGAGTTAATGTTCTCGCCGTACTTTACAACTCCTTACCATAATGTTACCCTTTTTACTTTACCCCTTTCTGGGCCACCCTTATTAAATCCCCCAATGTACATGCCTCACTAACCAACCTTTAAGGCTGGTTAGGTAGACATGTACAGCGAACGGCTGTTAGCATTAGCAACAGTTAACCAAACTTTAGCAGCAGTAACCTAATAGTCAACCATCGTACCGCGTTCACCGGTAACTGCTCTTAAACGTAAATCCTTACATCAACCTGCTAACACCCCTACATAAACCTCTCTATTCAAGCATCGCGTCTCCCTCCATTCTTGTTTCATTATACGCGTTTCCATAAACTCTCTCTTCTCCTTCCATCTCCCATCTCCTATATTAAACTTTAAAAATCTATTTTTATTTTTAACTTTCAACTTATGTAATTTAAGTTAAACTTCTTCCAATTTCTTCCTCTTCCAATTCCACCTTCGGCTACAAGTCTCTCCTTAATAACTGGCAACCTCGATAAGATCTTCCATTCCACAACTATACATTATATGCAATGATATTCTTGAAAATGGACAAAATTTCACGAAACCATAACATGCGCTTCACCAAAAAGATGCATCAAAAATGTACAGGTTACACCCCCTTTTTTTTCAGGGGCTTTTTTTCATAAGCGCGTTAATAAGGGGGTTATAATTATATTGAACAGAAATTTCATCAACTAATATTATTTATTTTGCAGTTAATCATTTGATTATCAATTGTGGAGATACATATTTTCATAACCCGATTTATAGGAAGATCTAATTATTATATTGATACACCAGTCAATGTTGAATGAGGTTTAATTGAATGATTAATTTGATTTGAAATTTAATATTTGTTCTTTTTCTCGTTTTAACCTTTTGTTGCTCGGTTAATTGATAGTTTATCGATTTAGGTTTAAGTTTTAAGTTTTACTTCTATTTCCAACGTTTAATTTTATTATAATTATTGAAATTGGCTTTGTATTGAGTAAATTAACCAGGTTTTTTGCTTCAATATTTTCTTTATTTTCTATTCATTTTTTTCTATTCATTTTCTTTTCCCCTTCTATTTGGTTTTTATTTTGTAATTGATTCTCAATTGCAAATCCTTTTATCATTTTATTAAAACTGCTTATACAATCAGTTTCAAATTACTCGTCACCTTCAAAACTATATTTTTTTAAAAAAAGTATAAAGTCTCATCTATCTTTCATCAATGCAAGAATCGGCTTTTCCTCCTTTTATACCAGGAGTACAAGTGAAATCTGTTTATGAAAGAGCAGGATTTGAAATAAATAAGATTTCAACTGATGGTAGGCCTTCAAGTAGACAAAGAAATCATTCAAGTGCTTCCCAGAGGAGTAAACATTCACAAAACTTATCAATAGTTAGTGGTGGATCTTCTTTACCATCGCCAAAATTACCAAGTAATAGTAGTAGTAGGCCACATTCTCCATTGATGTATGAGAGTATGAGTGCTAATGGATTCTATTCAACTAATAATTATTCACCAACAGACCAATACAATCAGCAATATAATTATACAACAAAAGACTATACCAATCAGCAATATCCAGAATCTAATACTAATACTATACATCAACAATATCCTGGATCTACCGATATACCTCCTCAACAATATCCAACATCTGATCTCAATAATAACTCTCACACCCATTTGCAAAAACTTTCATCATCTTCGTCATCATCAACCGAATCTCCTCTTTCAACTCCCCATACTTCTACTGAATCGATAATGTTACCATTATCAGGTCTTCGAATTACAACAACCAACGATCAAGTACCACAAATTCCACCAAGAAAGAATTCTCATCATTCTATTCTAAGTAACCATAACATCCATTCCCACCATAAATCAGATGCAAGATCACTATCATCATCTTCCCGATTAAGCTCGCGGGCAAGCTCAAGAGCAAGTTCAAGAGCAGATTCTAATAATGGTAACCATTCATCTCATTCATCACGCTCTCATAGAAGTGAATTCTCCTCTATTGATGAAAATAGTCCTTATATGTCAGCATTAAGTTCACCACCAACTTCAAGTAGAGAATCAATCTTCTCCACTGCCAACGAAATGTCATCATCAACTTCCTCAACATCACTTGATAATACATTAAAACAAGTACCAGAAGAAACTATAGAATATGAAGATAGAAAAGCATTCTCCCAATACAATCATGAATCATATAATGAATCTTATGATAATCAACAACACTATCAACAAGTACACAACCAATCAGCTGATAATACTGAAGAAAGTATACCGGAACCAATAACTCCTAACGATTCAATTCCAATAATAAATCCACAACCTAAATCAAAACCTCGTCGTATATGTCGAGGATGTAACGAACAAATCATTGGCAAATGTGTTTCATCACAAGATGGTGGAGTATCTGGAAAATGGCATAGAAAATGTTTTACATGCAATCGCTGTAAAACACCTTTTGACCATGAATTCTATGTTCTTAATGATCTACCCTATTGTGATTACTGCTATCATATAGAAAACAATTCCATTTGTCAAGGATGCGGAGGAGGTATAGAAGGAGAATGTTTAGAAACAACCTCAGCACCAACGCAAAGAGGATCATATCCAGCACAATCACCAGAATCATCCTACGACGATGACGAATACTTCAAAAGATATCACCCTCACTGCCTAAGTTGCAACGAATGTAACAACGTCATCAGCGACGAAGAATACTACATCGTCAATGGCACCACCCTCTGTGCAATGCATGCCTTCACCTATAGAGAAGGAATCAACACACCAGAAATGGAAAAACGTCATACACGACTCCTTATGATGTAAATAATGGTCAAATTTAAAAGTACAATTGCATTTATCAAAGTTAAAAATTTGCATCTAAAACTTTCCCTTATCGGAAACATAATTTAATATTTATTTTCGCTCTTAATCCCCTCCTATGCCTCCGGCGGCCGGGCTCTGCCCGGACCCGTTGCTCCTCGCTCCGCTCGGAGTTTTCGCATTATACATACAAAGTTCCCTTTCACGATAAAACGGACAATTTTCAATTACTACCAGTACATCATCCCAGGAAGAATATTAAAGCGAGATATTAAATAACTCTAATAGCTAGTAAAACCCGAGTCTAGAAGACCATCCTAATGGTCTTTCAACCCGCTGAGCTGCTCGCTCAGATCTTCTTCCACGTTGAGAGTGATTACTATTATAAAACTTAATATTCAAACCATCAAAGTGACCCAAACGAGCTGAAACATTATTTATACAAAATATACGCTACATTTAATCCTAATCACCCCTAAACCTTCCTCGCGTAGCGAGGAACAACGGGTCCGGGCAGAGCCCGGCCGCCGGAGGCATGCATCCGCCGGGAATGCGTTGAAGCTGAAGTAAATTTTTTTATGCATTATGTAGATCGCTTCCAGATTGAAAAAAAAATATTTCATTCGTAGTTGAATATTTGAACAGGATAGTTGAAGGTGATTAAGAAAAGATTTTGAGAAGGAGAAAAGTGAATGAGAAGTTTAGTATTTATTTATTATTAATATTTTCATAATGGATGAGTCAGAGTTGAAATATCGTAGAGGTAGTTCTAAACCAGTAAGAAATGTTAAGGATAAGAAATTACGTTCAAAGTTGAAGACTTTGGATGCCAAATTTAAAGATGCTGCTAAGTCGGCCGCCAGTACTGAATATTTATTATTAGAAGAAAAGGGTTATTTAGAGGCAGAGGGGGATATTGAAAAAACTTTTAAGGTAACTCAAAAGGAAATCGAAGAATCAGTTGATGTTCAAACTAAAAAGAAGAGATTTGATTTAAAATTGGATACTTTTGGTCCTTATACTTTTGATTATTCATTGAGTGGTAATTCATTGGTTTTAGGTGGTTCAAAGGGTCATATTGCTGCTTTTGATTGGAAGCAAGGTAAATTATCTACTGAATTAAATGTTAATGAAACAGTTAGGGCAGTCAAATGGTTACAAAGTGATAATCAATTTTTTGCTGCTGCTCAAAAGAAATATACTTATATTTATGATTCTCAAGGAACTGAAATTCATGTATTAAAACAACATATTGAAGCTACTAGATTGGAATATTTACCTTATCACTTCCTATTAGTTTCTGCTGGTAATACTGGTTTTATTAAATATCAAGATGTTTCAACTGGACAACTAGTTTCTGAAATAAGAACCAAATTGGGCCCAACTAGTAGTTTAGCACAAAATCCTTATAATGCTGTTATACATGCTGGCCATGCTAATGGTACCGTTACTTTATGGTCACCAAGTATGTCTAGTCCTTTGGTCAAAATTTTAACCAGTAGAGGTCCTGTTAGAGGCATAGCTATTGATAGAACTGGTAATTATATGGCTGCTTCAGGTGCTGATAAAACGTTGAAAATCTGGGACATTCGTAATTTAAAAGAATTGCAAACTTATCATACTCCAACTGTAGCTACTTCTTTAAGTATATCTGATAGTGGGTTATTAGCAGTTGGCTGGGGTCCTCATGTAACAGTTTGGAAAGATGTTTTAACAAAAAGTGGTGTAAGACAACCTGCTCCTTATATGAATCATTTAATTCCAAGTTCACAAATCAATACTGTTAGATTTTGTCCATTTGAAGATATTCTTGGTTTAGGGCATAAAACTGGTTTCTCCAGTATTATAGTTCCAGGATCAGGTGAAGCAAACTTCGATTCTCTAGAAATTAATCCTTATGCTAATGCCACAAAGATTGGTAGAAGAGAAACCGAAGTTAGACAATTACTCAACAAGTTAGATCCAGAAATGATTGCTCTTGATCCAAATGTCATTGGTACTGTTAGTAATAAATCGCATAATGAAAGATTAAAAGCATCTGATCAAGAACTTTTAAATGACAAAATAGCTCAGGATAATGAACAAAAACTTGAACCAAGAATTTCGGTAAAGGCTAAAAACTCTTCTTTAAGAAAGTTCCTTCGTAAGAAAACTCAAAATGTCATTGATGAACGTAAACTCCGTATAGAAGCAGCACTTAAAAAGGAGAAGGAATTACGTCAACGTAAACAGAGAGAACGCCAAGGATTAAAAATTGAAAAAGAAACTGGTTCTGCTCTATCTAGATTTACATAATGTTTTGTAATATATTTATATCTATCATTCTTTCGACCTCTGGGGGCCAGCGGCCGGCGGTCGGGCACTGCCCGGACCATCCCGTGTTGCGTGCTGCGCTCACATCTACATCACGATCATGTACTTCTATTAAGGAACATTATATTATCTCTTTATTTATAAAGCTTTTATATTTCATTATCTAATTGTGTATATAACCATGTACTGCCCATTCTTAGCATTCATTCATGGAACTCCCTGCTACACTCGTAAGCTTTGTAAGTGAAAATGCTTTCGAAAAACTTGTTTCAAACCAATATATATAGCTTTTACAATATGACGAAAGAAAAACAAGCAAAAGTAAAGCTGAAGAAGAAAAAAGAACATGAAGCGTGGATGGCCATTACGATCAAAGATTGATTTGATTCTAATAACTCTTTTCTTAATTACAGAGGTGATATAATTCATAAGAAGATAGTAAAATGCTAAAAAGTGATCCAAACGTCCTCATACTGAAGAGTACTGTAACAGGCTGAAGTTGATATGGTGGTTTAAAAAGTGGTTTTGTATGATATCCCATAATTATCGATAGTATTAGGCAAATCCATAAGTGAATTAAGAAATATGCAACTTTATTCCGATGTGAGGAATATTCCATAATGTGTCTGATCAGTTAGGAAACGTTGTCCATGGCCATTGTGAAGTCTAAACTTATCTAGAAACTTATCTAGATTAGTTATATTTTTGTATGGTATTGTATAATATCTAGTTATATCTATATGCAAGAGTTAAAATTCTATAATTATGTATTTAATAAATGGATTACCCTTAAACCTTAGATCATTGATTTGAAACAGTCTCATATAACGGTTTCATATGTCAATGCTTAAATTTGGCGAATTAGTATTAATTTCTCTGAAAGTTGTAATGAAAGTTTCAGCGGTATTTAGGTTAATTTCCCATCGAGTTTAACATAAAGTTACCAATTAGAACGGTTATATTATCTAACCATTGGATGTTTGAACCAACGATGTTAGGAAAGCAAAGGCAATAAATGAAATTATCAACTACAGTTATTACTATATAGTGATACAATAAACATATATAAACAGATGACCATCTACTATATACTTCTATCAATCTTGCTTGTTCATTTTAGCTCTAACTCTAAGTTCTACTAATAAACTCTAATAAATTAAAAAGCAAATAATCGTGAAGTAAAATAGCTTTGCTTCACCAGGTCACAAATCAATTACATTATGTTTCACTATTATCTACGACTGTATCAGCAATTCCACCCACAACCTTTCATCATGTACTCCAAGAAATATAAATAAAGAGGGACAATCGCTTCAATCCCATCTTTCATTTTCAATTGAAAACAAAACATTTTATAATATCTTCAATTATAAATACAGTAACATACCAAATATCTTCTCTTTCTTAAAATGACTTCTAAATTCATCTCAGTTCTTGCAGTTCTTACTTTTGTTAAAGCAGCATCTATTGAAAGGGCTATCTTTTCTCATCAACCTGCAGTTACTGACTCCAACATCGAAGCTCTTGTTGCTAATAATATTAGAGCAACTGTTATCCAAAGGGACTTGAACGATCCAAATCCAATTGTAAATGGTGCTAAAAGTGCAATGGTGAATGCTCAACAAACTGTTGAAAGTCTTGTCGAGTTAATTAAATCGGGAAACAAGCATCCAACTGCTAATGCTATTGGTGCTCTCATTACTGGTATTGATTCACAAGCTGATAATGCTGGTGCAGTTCTTGCTGAAGTTTTAAACCCAGTTACATTTGGTGTTGCTAATGCAATTGGTGATTTCGCTCTCGGACCTTTCTTCCAAGCAGCTACTAATGGTGCTGAAGTGGTTATTTCCAACATCATTGGCGCAC